>CM064547.1:1133348-1144122 GCA_032716605.1 Paralithodes platypus | reverse complement strand
GATTTATTAATTTATGTTTTAGTTTCCTCGCTAGACCTCCATCAAGCTTAGAAAAACACCCCCTAGACCCCTTTTCAAAATAAATTTGTACATTTTTCGGTAGAAAAATGTCCCGGCCGAAGGCCGGTTCCTTCTAAATCTAGAGGCTCGCTATCGCTCGCCAGGAAAACATCGACACCTAAAGAACACTAAAGGTCTTAATATTGACAATAAAATAGGCGAAAGGTCTCAAAATCGCCAAACTAACGGAACGAACGTCTTACAACCTCAAAACTGATATGCTTAACATGAGGGAGAAGGGGGTCCAGAAAAAGCGAGTAGTAGTACCCCCTTAAGCGGAAGAAATGACTAAACGATCAGTTGAGTTATACGCTGGGCTATGGGGTAAAGTTGTAGGGTGGACATGGACGTAGTATGATAGAAATGTTAAGGGAGGTCATCGGCTTTTTTCTTCGTTCTCTCCTTTTCTCTCTTCCCCTGGCTTGTATCCATTCGGCCCTATTCAGCCAACTGTTTCAAGACTTTTATCCCCATCCAGGTGTCGATTTCTTCCTGGCGAGCGATAGCGAGCCAGCATTGTATGGAAGAATCCGGCTTCGCCGGAGAAATTTTTCTATCGAAAAATGTACAAAATTAGCTTGCTGTCAAAACAAAAATATCGGTATATACAGTATATGCTGGCTCGCTACCGCTCGCCAGGAAAATATTGACACCTAGATGTGGGTAAACTTTATAAAACAGTAGGCTGAATTGGGCCGAATGGATACAAGCCAAAGAGAGAGGGAGAGAAAAATAAAAAAAGCGAGGTGGGCTCCCTTAAGCGTACAAAATAACTCCTACATCACTACTATAAAATACATGCTGCAGGTGTATACAGCACATATTGATTAAATCTCTCTCTCTCTCTCTCTCTCTCTCTCTCTCTCTCTCTCTCTCTCTCTCTCTCTCTCTCTCTCTCTCTCTCTCTCTCTCTCTCTCTCTCTCTCCCCTTGACCAGCCATTTTGACCCCAACATCCCTTGAATTTGGCCCTGTAATATATATATATATATATAATATATATATATACTGTAATATATATATATATATATATAGAGAGAAGAGAGAGAGAGAAATATATATATATATATATATATATATATATATATATATATATATATATATATATATATATATATATATATATATAGAGAGAGAGAGAAAAAAAAAGAGAGAGAGAGAGAGTGTACAGTGCATGAAAGGCAAAGTGTTTGGTTAGGAATGGACTAACTAGAGTACCGGTAGGTGGGGAGTGGGAAGCACAAGAGTATTACTGGAGGCTGAGAATACACCTAACATGGAACACACACGGAATACACCTAACATGGAACACACACGGAATACACCTAACATGGAACACACACGGAATACACAAATAGTAATGATGGATTTTGTGTTGTCCCTATTCTGCCTCTGTCTTGAGTCGGCCACCCCCCCCCCCCCCCCCCTAAAAAAAAAGGGAAAAGTGGGAAAGCAAATAGGAAAAGTGATGATTGGGCCTGAGTATATAGAATAGATAGATAGGATTTAAATAATGATTTCTATAATAATTACTGAATGTAACCTGTAATAATTAGGATCACGGCTTTCGTTTGACACCCCGGGAAAAAAGTGGGAGGGTAGCAAATTGACCAAAGTGACCGGGTGGGAGGGTGGGTGGGGGGGGGGGGGGCAGAGTCAGGGCTACTATCAAATATTCATCCCCCCTTCCACCTGGTTATGTCCGAACCTGTCTGTGTGTGCCACTTTATTGCTTCCACGCTATAGGTCCCGTCCACTTGTACACTATCACCTTCACCTCTCTCCATCACCCATACGGTCTCCGCGCACGCATGCACACACACACATACAGTATATATATATATATATATATATATATATGTGTTGTGCCGGGTATTGATAGCTTATTTCCCGTGATACAGTCCGTAAAACAATCCAGTTCTGGTTTGATGGACTTAAATATACTTGACGGGGACGTATCGAGTAGGTTCTAGATACAGTAAAAATGGTATTCAAAGGTTCAATATAATACTCAATAACAACACCAGGAAGAACATATACGAAGGTTTTATTTAATAAGCATAAGATTATGGTAATGGTCAGGATCATATGGGAGGATCCCACAATAGTAACAAATATATATTGTCCTTACTTCAGAACAATAAGGAGTACAATGGAGTACAAAGGAAATCAAGCAACAATAGGTCTAGTGACCCTTCTAGGTTGCTTGTCCTCCAAAACACTGAGGATCAAGTGTCCAAACAGTGGTTTAGAGTGGGTAAGGGAACATTGGAAAGGGAATTACTGCCCTGGAACTAATGTCCGTGGCAGGATTAGGAAGTTAGTAGAGGACAGATGGGTTAGTAACTGAGGGGGGGATAAAATAAAGTTATTCATTTACAAACGCAGTCAGTCGCGGGTTTAATGAGAGATATTTGTCTAGGCGGAGTTTAAATATTTCAACGGTGATGCAGTCTATAACGTTTCGGGGAAGCCCATTCCACAAGTTGACAACTCGATTGAAGAAGAAATTCTTAGATTCGTGCGAGTTAAAAGATTTACCAATAATTTTGCAACCGTTTCCCCGCGTGTAATTAGATTGGTCGATAGTGAAGTACTTACTACAGTTCATATTGTCGATGCCTTTGATGATTTTGAACACTTGAATTAAGTCACCTCTTAATCTGCGCTGGGTTAAAGGAAATAGATTTAATTCTCTAAGACGCTCTTCGTATGGTTTGTTCTTTAGGCTAGGTATCATTTTGGTAACTCTACGTTGAACTCGTTCTAGCTTGTTTATATCTTTTTGGTAATAAGGGCACCAGGATTGAACGCAGTATTCCAGAAGAGGGCGGACTAAGGAATTGTAATGGGTTAGGATAACTTCTTTGGATTTATGCTCAAATGACCTGCCTATAAAGCCAATTATTTTGTTTGCCTTCTTAACAACTTCTGAACATTGTTGACTCGGTTTTAGGTTACTCGATATTGTTACTCCCAGATCGGTTTCTCTGTTTACTGTTACTGATACCAGAATAACTCAATAGTGAGAGTCTAGCATTAAATCAGATCATGTGGAAAACATACATAGAGACATAATGTACAAGAATCAATTTTAACCTTCAATGCAATAATAAATGAGAGGCGAATATCTTCCGTTTTCAAAGCGACTTCAATACCCTAGATAATGATCCTAGGGTGACTATGATAAGAGTTGAGGTTATAAAGATACTGTCACAAGAGACAAGGTGAGTCACGCGTGGGGCTCAGCTGACCCTTTTAAAACTGACCGCGTGAGCTTGCCCTCTGGTCAGGTCACTGGGAAGGTCACCAAGTGAACTGAGATGGTAAATAATACTTTTTCTAGTTAATGCAACTATGAACCTAGCTGCAGTGCGATGTTAATTTACTTCTCAGGAAAAGGCTGAGATTATTAATTATAATAATTGAGAAGTATCAAAATTGCTCTCAAGGAAGTTATATCTTATTACAGAATTATATTACTTGAGCATATGCTACGATAACGAACCGAACTTAGGAATTCGTGTTTCTATATTTTTCTTAGATAAAGCAAAGTAATAACGTGAATTTAACAAGAGTGTAAACGTAGTTCTAATAGATCTACTGGTTGGTATGAATTAGATCAAGATATAATCTTCAATATTCGTACTTAAGATGACACACGAAGATAAGCAAAATACTAACCGAGTTCCAAAAGACTCAGACTTGAATGAATACTTATAGTTTTAATCTCAAACGGTGAGAACTGATTGACTAACAGATATCGATCGGTAGATCGGACCTAGTAATTAAATTGGCGCTAATGACGAAGTTTAGCTCATTGACATTTAACGCAATATCAGATTCGCTTCTGAACTAGTTAACAGGGCGGGCTCAATAAAGAGTACAGGCACAATTAGTACATAGGCGTAGGCGACGAAGTCCTACTCATTGATACTTAAAACAGGCAGTACCAGGTTCGGGCCTGAACGGGTTAACAGGGCGAGGTGAATAAAATACACAGATACAATTAGTGTATGGTGGATGAAAGTGAGACGAAACACGGAGGAAATAATTCCTAAACACGGTATTCGAAATATCACAACATCAAGATTTACAAGAACATAAAAGCACGTCTATAAGATATATTTCATATGCGATTACTGAATAGATTTTAGGAATTACACTGAGCACTCGTTGGAAAATTGGGCGTAGGGTCTAGGTAAATAGCGATTATATAAATGGATTGATCACGGAATATATTGGGACTTCAACTCACAAGTAATAAATCAACATACAAGTAGTCAGTAAATCTGCGAGCGTGGGGGGCCTGAATATATGTAAATGACACTGATATGTAACGTATACGTAAGTTATAAATTAAATCAAGTCTTGAACCAGGGTCAAGGAATTAAAACAAGATTAACACTGGAATACACATGTTCAAAAGGATGAAACTTATTATGCAAGTACGGGATCTTGGGCACAGATCACAAGCAAATCAGGGCTCAACACTGTTCACATATTTACATAATCAATACCTCACAACAATAACCAACAGAGAAAGATACAGAAACACTTAAGTATTTGGGAGGACAGGGGGGCGAGAGTGCTGGTCTGGCTGGCGTAGAGGGTAGTAGCCAATCTTTCACAGCTGGTTACCTCCTCGAGCAGGGGTCCTCGATCTAGGCCTGGTTACGTAATTCGAACAGGGGTCCTAGGTCCAGGCCTGTTTACGTAATTCGAGCAGGGGTCCTAGGTCCAGGCCTACGTCCATAGCTCGAGCAGGGGCCCACGGTTCAGGGCGCCAGGCAACAGACAGGTGGCCCTTCAGCAATCCGGAAGAGGAGCCAACGTCCAGGGGGCACTCTCGAAGGGGGGGGGGGGGGCGGGGGGCACCGTAGCAACACTGACCTTAACTAGGCCATCCCAAGGAGGTAATGCCTAGTCAGTAAGTGAGGTGGTGAGGGAGGGGAGCGCACCGTAGCAACTCTGACCTTAACTAGACCGTCCCAGTGAGGTAATGTCTAGTCAGTAAGTGAGGTGGTGTGTACTTTCCTCAGGTTTTTCTGAGGTCCTATGCAAATATTCTCTTACTTCAGGGGGCAATGAACTCGAGGGAAAAGGGGTATAGAGGAAAGAGGAAAAATGGTTGTTGTGAGGTACATATACATCCTAGCCTTGAAACTCAGGTGTTATCATATGGGCCTGGTTCCAAGGTAATATTACAATATTATATGGGGCAGCTGGAAGGTTCAGGGCGCCTATGAAAAATAGAAAACTGTTAAAGCTAAAATTGGAGCAGTTGTCTTGCAGGTCTTCCAATTATACTCAGACATACACATAGGGGATTGTAGTTGTATCCTCGGGGGCCTGGAGTAGTCAGGCGTCATCAGGTCCATCTGTTCCTGCAATATCCGGGGTGCTGGTGAGTAGATTGCATAAGGGAGTGCTCATCATATTCCAAATCTGGCGGAACAATACAGGGAGCGTCACTTCTGGTGGAGGCTACGTAAAAGGAGGGTTCTAATTGGTGGTCCCAGGGCGGTTGTGGTTGGCTGAGGATGGTGGCTTGTGACTGGCTGAGAGAGTCCTTCGTTTTCTTATATGGCTGGGGGTGTGAAAGAGAACTGTGGAATGGGCAGCTGGGCATGGTCAACTCAGGTAGATTCCGGCAGACTCGTAGGGGGGACTCAGGTAAACGTCCTCGTCATCTGTCCTGGGGTTTTGAGGTTGCCTGAGTGGTTATGCTGGCCACTCTGTGTATCGTTGGTTGGGGGCCCATCATCTCAATATGCATGCATGTATGTATGTATGTATGTATGTATGTATGTATGTATATATCAGAGATGGACTGAATATTCGTTTCGTATTCGTATGTGCGAATATTTGCTGTTTTTCAATATTCGTATTCGCATTTCCATTCATAGCTATTTGCAAACATGCGAATATTTTCACATAACCAATAGAAGATATACAAAAATGTAAAATATTAAATTTTAAAGTTAACACAAACAAATAAATAACAGTGTAGATGTGCGTTGGGGCTACTAAAGTGGAATGAAGTGTAAGCTTTGCAATAATACATTTTCTCGGAAAGGAAAATTCACATCGGGGTTGAGAAACCATCTTAGCAACAAGCACCCAGAACTCTTACAATATATTCACAATTAATTCATACAGTTAATTTATGATTTTGAAGAAATGACACATTCACATCGTCATTAGCTTCCGGTAATTAATTTCATAGTAATTTAATTAACGTTTGTTGGTGATATCAAAAGAATTACCAGTTCTTAAAGGATGACAATTTCATCCTTCAAGAAAGATTGAAATATTCGCAATTCGTATTGGAATTCGCGAATTTTACCAACAAAAATTCGCATTCGTATTCGCAAATAGTGAACATTTATATTCGTTCCATCTCTAATTATATGTATATACAGTATATATATATATGTATACAGGTATATATATATATATATATATATATATAGTATATACAGACATGCACCTACCTATGCGATATATTTCATGCCTCCAGATTAACGTCAGTGCATTAAGCCATCAATAATAAAAGTGTACCGGTACTCACTCAAAGTTACTGCTGACTCTTCCGGTTTAGAGTGGTGGAGTGGTGGAGGCGTACAGTAGAGTGGAACTTGCTTTATTCTATTAATCATAACAAACAAATATAGGGATAGAAAAAAGTGTTTGTCGTAAAATATTATGATATAATGTATATATATATATATATATAATATTATATATATATATATATATATATAGAGAGAGAGAGAGTGACAGAGACTTACAGCATTTTAGAAAGTGAAGTACTTATACAGTAATAATATCTATCTGTGATGTACCCTACTGTTCCTCCGCTAGAGCGAATATTGTAGTAAGTGTATGGTAGGACATATATGAAGGGAAAGCAGAGGGTGGGTGGTACAGTGGTAGGAGACATACAGCACCGTGGTAGTGTACAGTAGCGCTAATAAGTCATGCCTCAGCTGTCATTACGTTTGGCTCACTCTGTGCTGTATTAATGTCTTGAATAACACCCCGTTCTTACCATCAATCATCTATTACAAACCCCAATGTACTTGAATATACTAATGGAAGCATATGGTCAGATGTTAAAATTTAATATGATGGATAAGGGTGGGGACAGGTTTGGATATCTCACTCGAAAGGAGTAAATCGAGTTTAAATATTGATGATACCAATTATTAATCAAAATATACTTGGTGCCGAGACATGACTTATTAGCGCTACCGTACAGTTAACCTCTTCTCTACCGGTGATGTACTTTTCATTATATTCTAGCAGCTATTAGACGATTTTATTCAGCTAAGGAAGCACGTCTACCCATCAAAAGGCTACATATGTTCTCAATCAATCCATTTAGCTACCATATATCCTTCCTAAGCTTTATAAAATCGTCTAAATGAAGCTAGAATAGAATTGAAAAGACGTAGCCAGTACAGTCGCGCTAATAAATCATGTCCCGGCACCAAGTATGTTTTGATCAATAATTGGTATCAGTAATATCTAAGCTTCATTTCTTCATATCGAGTGAAAGATACACATATGATACTACACTTACCCCCCCTATTCAACATCTGACAGACATTAATACAGCACAGAACAAGCCAAATATACTGACAGCTGGGAAGTGACTTATTAGCGCGACTGTACAGAAGGGGTTAACCGGTGACAGGGTGGCAGAGACAAGGTGGCAAGGGAACGGGTGACATTGTGACAGGGGACCAGTGTAGGTGTGGGAGAGGGCGACAGGGGATGGTTGTGGTTGGCAGGGTGGTTGGGAATGAGTTAAAGGGAGATTTGCACTTGAGGGATTTGTTTCTGGACCCCTTTCTCCCTCATGTTTAGCCTCATTGCTTTTGAAATTTTAAGACGTTCGCCCCATTAATTTTGCGTTTTTAAGAACTTCCGGCACATTTCTATCAATTTTAAGACCTTTCGTGCCATTTAGGTGTTGATGTTTTCCTGGCGAGCGATAGCAAGCCTGTGATTTTAGAGAAACCGGTCGTCGGCCGGGATATTTTTCTACTGAAAAATTTACATATTTATCTTGAAAGGGGGTCTATGGGGTGTAATTTTAAGCTTGATGGAGGTCTAGGGAACAAACTAAAAACCTATCCTTAATGCGTGCATGAGTGGCAGGAGGCGAGATAGGGTGGCAAGGTGTTGGCAGGGTGGTAGTGGTGGTTGACAGTAAGGGTGGTAGTGGTGGTTGACAGTAAGGGTGGTAGTGGTGGTTGACAGTAAGGGTGGTAGTGGTGGTTGACAGTAAGGGTGGTAGTGGTGGTTGACAGTAAGGGTGGTAGTGGTGGTTGACAGTAAGGGTGGTAGTGGTGGGGGACAGTAAGGGTGGTAGTGGTGGTTGACAGAGTAAGGGTGGGAGGGGTGGAAATGGGTGGTTGACAGGGTGGTAGTGGTGGTTGACAGTAAGGGTGGTAGTGGTGGTTGACAGTAAGGGTGGGAGGGGTGGAAATGGGTGGTTGACAGGGTGGTAGTGGTGGTTGACAGTAAGGGTGGTAGTGGTGGTTGACAGAGTAAGGGTGGGAGGGGTGGAAATGGGTGGTTGACAGGGTGGTAGTGGTGGTTGACAGTAAGGGTGGTAGTGGGGGTTGACAGTAAGGGTGGTAGTGGTGGTTGACAGAGTAAGGGTGGGAGGGGTGGAAATGGGTAGTTGACAGGGTGGTTGACAGTAAGGGTGGTAGTGGTGGTTGACAGTAAGGGTGGGAGGGGTGGAAATGGGTGGTTGACAGGGTGGTAGTGGTGGTTGACAGTAAGGGTGGTAGTGGTGGTTGACAGAGTAAGGGTGGGAGGGGTGGACATGGGTGGTTGACAGGGTGGTACTGGTGGTTGACAGTAAGGGTGGTAGTGGTGGTTGACAGAGTTGGGGTGGGAGTGGTGGAAAATGGTGGTTGACAGGGTGGTAGGGGTGGCAGGGGCAAGGTGTGGGAGGGGGGGAGGGGGGACTAGATCAATATGCAGCCCAGTCAAGGTCCAACAATTTGAAATCCTTCCTTCTGAAGTTGGTCTGGGAAGATCTTGGGGTTAGGTGAGGGAAGGGAAAAGTTACCACCGAAATGGGAAAACCGTCGGAAAGAAGAAATACTGTATATATATATATATATATATATATATATATATATATATATATATATATATATATATATATATATATATATATATGTGTGTGTGTGTGTGAAGACAGAACTTGAGTTACAGGTAAATGCAGACAGACAAACAGAAAACTATATATATAAAAATGACAGGCTCTGAAATGAGGTGAGAAATTACAGTAGATAAATGACGAATGAAGTGACACTATACGAAATAGAGAGAAAGGGCTGTAAAATATATTAATATTGGGAGTAACAACATTTGAAGGAATTGTAGCGTATAATTCCTTGCATTGTTGTATCTATATTCAATATACAAAATATGTGATTACTGCTGCTGTATGTGTTCAATGGCCATGTAGTGGTGTATCATGGCTGTGTCATGTTACAGATAATTGATAATCTTGTAAAACAAATTGTATAAACATTGTATACATTGGATATGAAGGTTCTTTAAGATGAAAATGTTCATCAAAGAACCTGGTCTTAATATACCTGTATATATAAATTGTAATTATGTAAAAGCTGTAATCTTTGCAGACCAAATAAAATGTTTTCAGTTTCAGTTTCAGTTTCAATAATTTGAGTTATAAGTAAAGAGAGACCAAAATTAATGAACTGAAAGCATATTGAGAACAATTGAGGAAGGGTATAGTTTTAGAGAGTCAGAAATATTATTGTATGTGAAGGAAGCCTGGATCATTTAGGAGAGTCAAATGAATGAAGTCGTTAAGGGGGAGGTAGTCGCTTTTTCTGGACCCCCTTCTCCCTCATGTTTAGCATATTTGCTTTGAGGTTGTAAGACGTTTGTTCCGTTAGTTTGTTGATTTTAAAACCTTTCGTCCCATTTCTATATCAATATCTTTCGTGCCATTTTGGTGTCGTTTTTTCCTGGCGAGCGATAGCGAGCCTGGAACTATAAGAGAAACCGGCCTTCGGCCGGGAAATTTTTCTATCGAAAAATGTACAAATATATCTTGAAGGGGGTGTAGGGGGTGATTTTGAAGCTTGATGAAGGTGTAGCGAGGAAACTCAAACTTATACATAGATGAATACATAGATGAATACATAGATGAATACATAGATGAATACATAGATGAATACATAGATGAATACATAGATGAATACATAGATGAATACATAGATGAATACATAGATGAATACATAGATGAATACATAGATGAATACATAGATGAATACATAGATGAATACATAGTCCAAAACCCAAGCACTACCCCCTTAAGGAAGAAAGAGATTAACGACTTAAGGGGAGATTATTTATTTATCTATATTTTTACTTATTTATAAATATTTCTATAGTTTCTTCCATAGGCTTCCATCAAGCTTAAAAACAAATACGTCCTCGACCTAGGCCGAAGGCCAGTTCCTCCTTGATGTCAGGCTCGCCATCGCTCGCCAGGAAAAATATTACGGTCCACCTATATGGCGCGAAAGGTCGTAAGATTGACAAAGAAATAGGGTGAAAGGTCATAAAACAGCCCACCTAAGTGGGCGAACGCCATACAATCTCATAACTAATTGGGCTAAACATGAGGGAGAAGGGGTCCAGAAAATATA
>CM064547.1:1025848-1130848 GCA_032716605.1 Paralithodes platypus | reverse complement strand
CCCTCATGTTTAGCTTTATGAGGGTGGAAGTATGGACCCCCTTCTCCCTCATGTTTAGCTTTATGGGGGTGGAAGTATGGACCCCCTTCTCCCTCATGTTTAGCTTTATGAGGGTGGAAGTATGGACCCCCTTCTCCCTCATGTTTAGCTTTATGAGGGTGGAAGTATGGACCCCCTTCTCCCTCATGTTTAGCTTTATGGGGGTGGAAGTATGGACACCCTTCTCCCTCATGTTTAGCTTATACGTTTTGAAGTTTTAAGATTTTCGTGCCGTTAGTTTGTCGGTTTAACGACCTTTCGCCCCATTTCTTCGTCAATGTTAAGACCTTTCGTGCCATTTAGGTGTCGATTTTTTTCATGGCGAGCGATAGCGAGCCTGTAATTTTAGAAGGAACCGGCCTTTTTCTACCGAAAAATGTACACATTTATCTTGAAAGGGAATCTAGGGGGTGCTATTTCAAGGGAATCTAGGGGGTGCTATTTCAAGGGAATCTAGGGGGTGCTATTTCAAGGGAATCTAGGGGGTGCTATCTTGAAAGGGAATCTAGGGGGTGCTATCTTGAAAGGGAATCTAGGGGGTGCTATTTCAAGGGAATCTAGGGGGTGCTATCTTGAAAGGGAATCTAGGGGGTGCTATCTTGAAAGGGGAATCTAGGGGGTGCTATTTCAAGGGAATCTAGGGGGTGCTATTTCAAGGGAATCTAGGGGGTGCTATCTTGAAAGGGAATCTAGGGGGTGCTATTTCAAGGGAATCTAGGGGGTGCTATCTTGAAAGGGAATCTAGGGGGTGCTATCTTGAAAGGGAATCTAGGGGGTGCTATTTCAAGGGAATCTAGGGGGTGCTATTTCAAGGGAATCTAGGGGGTGCTATCTTGAAAGGGAATCTGGGGGGTGCTATTTCAAGGGAATCTAGGGGGTGCTATTTCAAGGGAATCTAGGGGGTGCTATTTCAAGGGAATCTAGGGGGTGCTATTTCAAGGGAATCTAGGGGGTGCTATCTTGAAAGGGAATCTAGGGGGTGCTATCTTGAAAGGGAATCTAGGGGGTGCTATTTCAAGGGAATCTAGGGGGTGCTATTTCAAGGGAATCTAGGGGGTGCTATCTTGAAAGGGAATCTAGGGGGTGCTATTTCAAGGGAATCTGGGGGGTGCTATTTCAAGGGAATCTAGGGGATGCTATTTAAAGGGAATCTAGGGGGTGCTATTTCAAGGGAATCTAGGGGGTGCTATCTTGAAAGGGAATCTAGGGGGTGCTATCTTGAAAGGGAATCTAGGGGTGCTATTTCAAGGGAATCTAGGGGGTGCTATCTTGAAAGGGGGTCTAGGGGGTGCTATCTTGAAAGGGGAATCTAGGGGGGTGCTATTCAAGGGAATCTAGGGGGTGCTATTTCAAGGGAATCTAGGGGGTGCTATCTTGAAAGGGAATCTAGGGGGTGCTATCTTGAAAGGGAATCTAGGGGGTGCTATTTCAAGGGAATCTAGGGGGTGCTATCTTGAAAGGGAATCTAGGGGGTGCTATCTTGAAAGGGAATCTAGGGGGTGCTATTTCAAGGGAATCTAGGGGGTGCTATTTCAAGGGAATCTAGGGGGTGCTATTTCAAGGGAATCTAGGGGGTGCTATCTTGAAAGGGAATCTAGGGGGTGCTATTTCAAGGGAATCTAGGGGGTGCTATTTCAAGGGAATCTAGGGGGTGCTATTTCAAGGGAATCTAGGGGGTGCTATTTCAAGCTTGA
This sequence comes from Paralithodes platypus, assembly GCA_032716605.1. Taxonomy (NCBI): domain Eukaryota; kingdom Metazoa; phylum Arthropoda; class Malacostraca; order Decapoda; family Lithodidae; genus Paralithodes; species Paralithodes platypus. The sequence goes on along the minus strand of CM064547.1, from coordinate 1,129,115 downwards.
TGGAGGTCTACCGAGGAAACTAATACATAAATGAATAAATGCATAGTTAGACAAAAATATAAATTAAGTAACAAATATATAGACCAAATACCAAGCACTACCATCTTAAGGTATCTGGAGGTTAATACCTTGACTTTGACCAATTAGTAAGTTTGTTCGTTTGATTTAATGATATCATATATGCTGCACTTCCTATATGATAATTATTTCTCTCTCTCTCTCTCTCTCTCTCTCTCTCTCTCTCTCTCTCTCTCTCTCTCTCTCTCTCTTTCTTTCTTTCTTTCTTTCTTTCTTTCTTTCTTTCTTTCTTTCTTTCTTTCTTTCTTTCTTTCTTTCTTTCTTTCTTTCTTTCTCTCTCTCTCTCTCTCTCTCTCTCTCTCTCTCTCTCTCTCTCTCCCTCTCTCTCTCTCTCTCTCTCTCTCTCTCTCTCTCTCTTCTCTCTCGCTTTCTCCTCTCCTCTTCTCTCTCTCTCTCTCTCTCTCTCTCTCTCTCTCTCTCTCTCTCTAGTAATTCCCGTTATTACCATTTTTTCCTTAAAGGCGTCGCTAAGGCCGGTAAAAATGTCAAGAAAATTAAGTTCTTTTTTGAGCAGCGGCAAGACAAGTTTGGAGTCAATCGTTTTTTTCGTGGATAATGAGTTGTCAAGTTTTAGAAGCGCGGGACGGGGGGGGGGGCGGGGGGGGGAGGACATAGGCTGGTTAAAGGAGCCCACCTCGCTTGTTTTCTCTTTCTCTCCCTATCTATTTGGCTTGTATCCATTCGGCCCCATTCAGCCTTCTGTTTTAAGACGTTTACCCCCATCCAGGTGTCAATATTTCCTGGCGAGCGGTAGTGAGCCAGCATATATATACATGTATATATTTGTTTTGACAGCAAGCTAAATTTGTACATTTTTCGATAGAAAAATGTCTCCAGCGAAGCCTGATTTCTCCATACAATGCTGGCTCGCTTGCCAGGAAGAAATCGACACCTGGATGGGGGATAAACGTCTTAAAGCAGTTGGTTGAATGGGGTCGAATGGATACAAGCCAGAGAGATAGGGAGAGAAAGATAAACAAAAAGCGAGGTGGGCTCCCTTTAAATGTGTGGAAATCGAGTTGAGGCCAGAGTAACTACTCTGGCGTGGTTTATGATGTGTTTTATGGGGTGCCTAGGTGTGGTGGGTGCTGGTTTGTGTGTTGTGTGTGTATATTTGTATGTGTGCGCATGTGTGTTGTGTGAGTGTATAATATATGTGCATGTGTGATGTGTGCAGTTTTGTGTGTTGTGTGTGTATTTGTATGTGTGTTCTGTTCAATTATGTTAGTGTTGTGTGCAGTTGTATGTGTTCTGTGTGTATGTGTTTTATGGGGTGCTTCGGTGTGTTGGGTACCTTTTTTGTGTTGTATGTGTGTTCTGTGCAATTCTGTGAGTGTATGTGTGTGTGTTGTGTGAAGTGTTGTGCATGTACGGTATGTTTATATTGTTTTTTTTTTATGTGTGTGTGTGTGTGTGTGTGTGTGTGTGTGTGTGTTCGTGTGTGTGTTCGGAGGTGAAATCGTGCACATAAGATTTTTTAAGAATATCACTAATTATCGCTAATAAAAGATTTGACGTAGTTAAATGGTGATTTTATAATTATTATAGCATTTACGCTTCTTCCTGTCTCTTTCTCCTCCCTTCCCCCCCCCCCCTCTCTCTGTCTCTGTCTCTCTCCCTCTCTCTCTCTCTGATATATAGTGCATCTTTTCCGTGTCTTGCTGTGACTTCTATTCTAATCCGTTGCACATATCCTGCAATGGCTACGTGTGTGTGTATGTGTGTGAGTGTGTGTGTGTGTATGTATGTATCTGTGTGTGTGTTAGTGTGTATGTGGTTATGTATGTTTATGTACAGTATGTGTTTGTGTGAGAGTATATATGTGCGTGTGTGTGTGTAGGCTATATAATATGTGTGTGTGTGTGTGTGTGTGTACATATGTGTGTGTGGTTGTGGTTATGTGTGTATATGTGTATATGTGGTGGTGGAGAAGCTTGTAGGTATAGGTAACATGATAGGTCGTCTTACATGACCCATTATACCCAGAGCCTGGAGCCGAACCCCTGTCACTTGTCCTCCTACGCCTCTACCCTTCACCCAACATACGACAATAATCTCTATCTCTCTCTCTCTCATATTCATATATATATATATATATATATATATATATGTATATATATATATATATAGATATATATATATATATATAAATACTGTAATATATATATAAATACTGTACTATATATATATATATAAATACTGTATATATATAATTATATATATATATATATATATATATATATATATATATATATATATATGTATAAAATAGTAATTTAAAATCTGTAATTTAAGAGGAACTGGCCTTCGGCCGGGACATTTTTCTATCGATTTTGTTTTTAAATGTATCTTGAAGGAGGCTGTTGGGTTTTTTTTTTTTTTTTTTTAAAGTTTGGTGGAGGTCTAGGGACGATATTAAAAAAAAAATATATATATATATACTGTATATATATATATATATATATATATATATATATATATATATATATATATATATATATATATATATATATATATATATGAGCAAATAAATACGCCCATCCCCCCTTAACCCTTAACTGGCAGGGCCCGCCTTAAGTCGGGCTCCAATTTGCAGCAAGTTAGGAGCATTATTAAGGCTTTAAAAGGGTTAAAATCGAGTGCAAATGGCCGGGAGCGCAGCAGGCCACACGTCCGACACCCAGGGCCTACCGCCGCCCACTGACTCACGCTCTCTCTGTTCTCGAGAGGCCGGCAGTGTAGCCAGTAGTGAGCGTAGCTGGAAAAAATATGCCGCTATACGCTAAACTCCCATGTTAGTGGTAGCACTGCGTGAGAACGACGAGAGTGCTACGTAGCTCGTTCTGGTCTCATTTTGAAGCTTTTAGTGCCTAGTTTTTTGCTGAATACATTTCTTTTCATGCAGATACTTGATTGATCATTCAGGAGGGCCTGAATATGCCCAAATAAGCCCAAAAAACCCCGCTAGACAAGGGTTAAGCAACATGTCGTCTTAGCTAATATCTGTCAATTGTTGTGTATTGGGGCAGAGAAAATCTTGTAAGTTTCAATACCTCCAAGATCCAATTTCTTCTTTTGCTATAGCCTATATACCCGTCGCAATCTTCCACAAGACGAACAATTACTCTTAAGCAATACACAAATCAACCCGCTATCGTTTCTCAATATTCTTCGTGTATCTTTTTCATCCGAACTTTTTTGGAAAGGTTATAATTACCACTCTTGCTAAAACAGCTTCCCAGAAGTTAAGTGTGCTCAACCGTCTCTGCAAGTTCTAAAAAACCCTGCACAGCTTCTTGCTCTGTATAGGGGCATCCCATGTATCGAGTATTGTTCGCATGTGTGGAGAGGTTCCACTTATACAACACTTCTGGAAAGAGTAGTCAAAAGTATTTATCCATATCAACTCACTTCCTCTTACTAGTTCCCTACAATCTCTTTCTACACGCTGCAATGTTGCATCTCTTTCACACTTCTATCGTTATTACACAAATCAGTGTTCTTCAGAGCTCTCTCAGTGCATACCCCCTCCCTTGCGGTGAGTGTGTGGCACCCGCCTTTCAACACAGTCCCAATCCTATTCTGTTCAGCTTTCCAACCCAAGAATTAGCAACTTAGCAAATATAATTAATGTATTGCAACAATCTACAAAAACTATTCTAATTGTTACACAACGATAAATAATACACCTTTCTTGTTTGTACCAGTTTTGTTACGTATTTTGTTTGTTTTCTTTTGTATTCCAGTTTTGTTACCTATCTTGTATTTTTTCTTTTGTATTCCAGTTTTGTATTCCAGTTGTGTTAACTATTTTGTATTGTTTTCTTTTGTTTTCCAGTTTTGTATTCCAGTTTTTGTATTTTTTGTATTTCAGTTTTGTTATCTATTTTGTATTGTTTTCTTTTGTATTCCATTTCATCCTGTATTGTAATTTGTATTTTATGTTGAAGACTCGAATTTTACAGTGCACTTGAATAATGAATAATGTGAGCCTACGGACTTTCTGCATCTTTCATAATTAAGGGAGTCCACCTCGCTTTTTTTTCTCTTTTTCTCCCTCTCTCTTTGGCTTGTATCCATTCGGCCCCATTCAGCCTACTATTTTAAGACGTTTACCCTCATCCAGGTGTCAATATTTTCCTGGCGAGCAGTAGCGAGCAAGCATATATATATTTTTGTTTTGACAGCAAACTAAATTTGTAAATTTTTCGATAGAAAAAAATTCTCCGGCGAAGCCGGACTCTCCATACAATGCTGGCTCGCTATCGCTCGCCAGGAAGAAATCGACACCTGGATGGGGATAAACGTCTTAAAACAGTAGGCTGAATGGGGCAGAATAGATACAAGCCAAAGAGAGTGAGAGAAAGATAATAAAAAAAAAACGGTAACCCCCCTTAATCCTAGCATCTTAAATGTTGTCATCTCAGTTCCAACTTTCTACTGTTCTATCTATCTATCTATTGCCTGACGCCGTGATCCCCGAAGGTGTGGCCACGAACGAACCACCCCCATGCACCTCTGTCCCCAGTCAGTCGACGCCCCTCCCCCAACCAGCACCGCCTTCGTTCATATACTTCCTCACTCCATCCTTCCACCTCTCTTTCGGTCTACCTCTCCCTCTCTGTCCCTCCACCTCGCTCTCGTACACCCTCTTAGTCATTCTCTCGCTTTCCATACGTTCCATATGGCCGAACCATCTCAAGTTATTCCTTTTCACACTTTCCAGCACATCTACCTCCACACCACACCTCCTTCTTACTTCCTCATTAGTCTGTCTATTCCTCCATGTAACTCTGCACGCACTTCTTAAGTAATTCATTTCCACTGCTCTCACTCTTGGGCGGAGTCTCTCAACCAACGTCCATGCTTCGCTTCCGTAAGTCAGTGTCGGGATTACCACACTGTCATGCAAGGACTTCTTCACTTCCATACTGACCACCCTATTTCTTGTTACTGCTTTCAGCGTTCCTACAACCCTCTTCCCCTGTTGTACCCTCTCCCGCACTTCTTCATCCATAGTCCCATCTTTACTCAACACACTGCCCAGATACTTAAAAGAGTTGACGATCTCCATAGCCTGACCGTTCAGCTTCACCTCACACTCTGTGACTTCACCCCTTTCGAAGACCATAACCTTGTTCTTCCCCGCATTTACCTTCAAATTCCGTTTTTCGCACACTGTTCCAAACTCATTTACCAGACCCTGCAACTCCCATTCATTATCACTCCTCAGAACTGTATCATCCGCAAACAGCAGTATAGGTAGCTTCCACTCAATTCCCTCCCTTTTCAGCGATACACCAACATCCACTGCTCTTGATAGTATTTCTTTCATGACTCCATCCATATATACAGTAAACAACCATGGGGACATCACACACCCCTGTTTCAAACCAACATTCAGGTCAAAGAACTAGCTCTGCTCACTCTCCACACGTACTGCCGCCTTTGCACCCTCATACATGCTCTTCACTGCTTTCAGCAACTTGCCATCTACTCTGTATATTCTAAGTACTTTCCACAAACCTTCTCTATCCACTCTGTCATAGGCCTTCTCCAAGTCCATAAAGGCAACATACACCTTTTGTTTCTTCTTCAGATATTTCTCCACAACACAATTCAGGGTAAAAATCTGATCTACACATCCTCTACCCTTCCAAAAACCTCCCTGCTCGTCGCCTATCCATTTCTCCGTTCTCACTCTCACTCTCACTCTCTCAATCACTACTCTACTGTATACCCTCCCTACTACGCTTAGAAGACATATTCCTCGGTGGTTACCACACACTCCTCTTTCCCCTTTGCCCATATATAGGGGGACTATTATGCCAGTCTTCCAGTCATCGGGTGCACTCCCCTTCTCCCATGCTAGTTTGCACATTTTCCATACCCATTCGATCACTATCTCACCACCATACCTCAACATTTCCCCACACACTCCATCTGTTCCTGGTGCTTTCCCCAACTTCACTCTTTTCATGGCTTCTCACACTTCTGACCTCCTCATCCCCACCTCCTCCTCCACTACTTCTCTTCTTCTCCCTCCCATACCATATCCAGCTATGTTTGCTGGCTCTTCATTCCTTACATTTAGAAACTCATTGAAGTACTCCCTCCATCTTTCGACTCTCTCTTGCTTCTCGGCTAGCATTATCCCATTCTTATCTTTCACACCCTTACTGTTTCCCTTGCTACCTTCCCTAACTTTCTTGACTTCTTTCCAGAACAGTTTCTTACTCTCCCTCCATTTTACACTCAGATTCCTTCCAAATTCCTCAGCTACTCTTCTCTTACTTTCCTTCACTACTCTCTTCACCACCCTCTTACTCTCCATGTACCTCGCTCGTTTCTGTATCTCGAAATCTTCATTCCCTCTACTACCCAACCACTCTATACAGTATATGCTTTCTTCTTTTCTTCCACAGCTATTATTACCTCTTCTGTCCACCATGCTGTACCTTTCACTCCCCTCCCTCTTCTCCTCACTCCACACACTTCATCACATGCTGCACAGATCTCATCCTTAAACACCTTGCTCATCTCCTCCACTTCCTCCATAACTTCCAGGTCGAACCCACCTAGTTGTCTTTCCACTGCTCTCCTGTACTCCTCCCTGACTTCCTCCTCCTGCAACCTCTCCACCCTCCTCTTGCCTCCCTCCAGCTCTCCTCACCCACTTCTTTTGTATCCTAACCTTTGCTACCACTACATAATGATCAGACAGACCCCCTCCAATACCTCTATACATCCTAGCATTCATCACAGATTTCTTCATTCGTTCATCCACAAACATAATCAATCAATGACTTTCGTTCCACCACTGTCTCATCCTCCATCGTCCACACCCGTTTCCACGTGTACCTGTGGATCATTCTGTGTCGGAAGAAGGTGTTGGCTATCCACAGCCTCCTCCCCACACATACGTCCACAAGTGCACTACCATTCCCATTCACCTTTGATGGTACCCCCCCACCCTCCCACCACTCCCTCAACTTTCCTATCGCCCACCTTACCATTCATATCTCCAATCAGAAATATTCTTTCGTTCTTGTCAAACTTCTCCAGGCATGCCTCCACATTCATCCAGAACTCCTCTTTCTTTCTTTCAAGTTTATCCTCTGTCGGGGCATACACACACACAATCACCCACGTTTGTATTCCTATTTTCATTCTCACCCACACAATCCTTGAAACAGACCCACACTCTCTTACACATTCCTTCCATTTGTTACCTACAAACAAACACGCACCTTCTCTCGCTGTTCCTTCACTCACTCCAGCACACACACCCATTCCACACTCCCACTCTCTCACATCTGAACCTTTCCATTTGGTCTCTGTCATTCCACATACATCCAGCCTGGCATTCACTAGCATTTCCAGAACCTCTCTCTCTTTTGTGCCATCATTCATGCCACTAACATTCCATGTAGTCATTCTCAGAATGTCCGAAGGAATGTCCTTAGTCGGTCGTGGTTCGTCAACATAGGTTCCGTCCGCATCCGAGGCTGTTCGTTCGTTTTTCTTTGCTTAGGTATTTTTTCCGGGAGGGGGTCGCAAGCCCACCGACCCAACGTCTTTAGTCGCCTCTTACGACACACGCAGACGGCACGTGGGGCATATTCTATTCCCTTACCCCCATTGTTCACCCTGTGATTTGTTCTCTTGTTTCCACTGTTCACACCGTTATTAATTTTGTTCTCTTGGTTATCTCCCTGTCCACATCTTTATCATTATTTCTTCTCGTATTTTTCTCCTCATTTTCCACATTTCCCATTCTGACGTTTTTTTTTCTTTTTATTTATTTGTTTGCCTCTCGATATTATTCCCGTCGACGCTGTCTTTATCTTGACGATGCTACCAATTTAAGGGGGGGGGGCAGACCGTTTTGCTGGACCCCCTTCTCCCTAATGTTTAGCCCCACTAGTTTGGAGATTATAAGACGTTCGGCCCTTTAGTTTGGCGATTTTAACACCTTTCGCCCCATTTCGTTGTAAATTTTAAAACTTTTCATGCCATTTAGGTGTCGATTTTTTCCTGGCGAGCGCTAGTGAGCCTGGAATTTTAAGAGGAATCGGCCTTCGGCCGGGACATTTTTCTACCGAAAATGTACAAATTTATCTTGAAGGGGGGTGGGTCTAGGGGGTGTTTTCTAAGCTTGATGGAGGTCTAGGGAGGAAACTAAAGAAAATACATGAAAACATGAATTAATAGACCAAACAAACGGCCAGTCTCCCCTTAATGTTCTGCCACGCATCATGGTATATATATATATATATATATATATATATATATATATATATATATATATATATATAGCCGTTATTACCACTCACCCGTCCACATTTTCGATTGTTATTTTTTACATTGTTATAGTTGGAACGTATCCATTTTTACTTTGTCTATATTTTATTAATTTCCCCACAACACCAACCACCTCCAATGAAATTAATGAAAGCATATATGTGATCCACTTATATAATTATGTGATCAGAGTTTAATATATATATACTTTGTTTTTTTTTGTTTTATACACTGGACTGGGCTCTGTATTGACTCGTTTTGGCATTTTTTCATATACAGTAGTTCAAATCTTTAAGTTTCGTAGCTCTGTCTTAATTCATGTTTCGTTATATAATTCTTGTTAGTACCGGTACAGTTATATATTATTCTCTTGATTTCATGTACGGTACAAATCCAGCAATGGTTTGTAATTTTCATCGCCCCCCCCCCCCCCCCGCCGACCACCTAGTAGGGACTGTAAGGTCTGTGTGGTCTGAGTATCTGTGTAACTCTCTCTGTCTCTCTCACTCACCTCTCCTATTCTCCCACCAGACTCTCTTCTTGCGAGTTACCTTGTTTTTTCTTTACTTTTCTTTCCCATTTCTGAAGTCGCTTAAGGGAGTCCACCTCGCTTTTTTTTCTCTTTCTTTCCCTCTCTCTTTGGCTTATATATCCATTCGGCCCCATTCAGCCTACTGTTTTAAGACGTTTACCCCCCTCCAGGTGTCAATATATTCCTGGCGAGCGGTAGTGAGCCAGCATATATATATTTTAGTTTTGACAGCAAGCTAAATGTGTACATTTTTCGATAGAAAAATGTCTCCGGCGAAGCCGGATTTCTCCATACAATGCTGGCTCGCTATCGATCGCCAGGATGAAATCGACACCTGGATGGAGATAAGCGTCTTAAAACAGTTGGCTAAATGAGGCCGAATGGATACAAGCCAGGGAAAGAGAGAAGGAGTGAAAGAAAAAAAAGCCAGTGACCCCACTTAATGCGGCTTGTACTCTACAATATCCTGGACTTGCCACCCCCTACCCCTTATTTAAGCTAGTGTATTCTATATCTGTATATATCACTATAGTCTATGTTTTTCCAGCTGAGGACAAATTGTCATGTTTCTATCTGTGTTACTCAGCTATTTTGTAGCGAAATATGTTTAATAATGAAAACTTGGCATTAATACGACACACAGCCATAGTAGTTTCATATATTTCCATGTGTTACTCAGCTATAACTTGGCATTAATACGACACACAGCCATAGTAGTTTCATATATTTCCATGTGTTACTCAGCTATAACTTGGCATTAATACGACACACAGCCATAGTAGTTTCATATATTTCCATGTGTTACTCAGCTATAACTTGGCATTAATACGACACACAGCCATAGTAGTTTCATATATTTCCATGTGTTACTCAGCTATACTTGGCATTAATACGACACACAGCCATAGTAGTTACATATATTCACAAGTGTTACACAGCTATAACTTGGCATTAATACGACACACAATAATAGTTTCATATATTTCCATGTGTTACTCAGCCATTTACAGAGTTGGTACCACATAGTATGTTACAAATATGACCTGTACCAGCTCTGCATAATTCCAACTAAGGATAGCCCAATAAGGCCGTTAGGCGTATTTGGCATTAAAACGACACACAGCCATAGTAGTTTCAAATATTTCCATTAAGTATCAAGAAATCAGCTACTATAGGATTCAATTTACCATCAACTGGAAAACAAATAGAGTATAGTTATTTCAGCTTGTATTATGTGATGGTTGGATAAGGTCGGCGTAAATGCGTATGTTATCTAGATCATCAATGTTACTTACCCCATTAGTCATACTCTTAGCATTAACTCCTTGCTCTCTCTCTCTCTCTCTCTCTCTCTCTCTCTCTCTCTCTCTCTCTCTCTCTCTCTCTCTCTTTCTCTCTCTTTCTCTCTCTCTCTCTCTCTTCTCTCTCTCTCTTCTCTCTCTCTCTCTCTCTCTCTCTCTCTCTCTCTCTCTCTCTCTCTCTCTCTCTCTCTCTCTCTCTCTCTCTCTCTCTCTCTCTCTCTCTCTCTCTCTCTCTCTCTCTCTCTCTCTCTCTCTCTCTCTCTCGATCTGTCTGTCTGTCTTTCTATTATATATATATCCGATTTAATTCTTATTCTGTTTTAGCAAGTTACCCCTTCTCCCCAGCCTGGGTCTACCTGAAGTATTTTCCCTTCACCAAAAATACAACTGTTGAGAGAGAGAGAGAGAGAGAGAAGGGAAATGCGAAGGATTAAAAAGATACACAGAGCGAAAACGGGTATATGTATTAGAGAGAGAGAGAGAGCGAGAGAAATGCGAAGGATTAAAATGATACACAGAGAGCGAAAACGGGTATATGTATTGAAGAAAAGAGAGAGAGAGAGTAAGAGTAAGAGTGAGACAGACAGACAGACAGACAGACAGGCAGAGAGCTAGAGGAGGAGGAGGAGACGACGGATGCTAATAACCTGAAAAGTTAGGGGACAAGAGTCAGACTGGGGGTTTAATGAGACTGGGACGGGAGGGGGATGTTGGGAGGTGCAGGGTAGGTGCTTGGAGAAGAGATGTGGTGTGTGTGTGTGTGTCTGCTTATAGTTTTATAGTTGGTTTGTGTTTGTTTTATTATGTTTTAGTTTCCATACTAGACCTCCATCAATCTGTAAACACCAAAATAGACCCCCCCCCCCTATTAATTAATGTATTTATTTCAAGATAAATTTGTATAGTTTATAAAAAATTTGGTAGAAGAATGTCCCGGCCGAAGGCCAGTTTCTCTTAAATTACAGGCTCGCTATCGCTCGCCAGGAAAAAAATCGACACTTAAATGGTACGAAAGGTCTTAAAATTGCTTGGAGAAGAGAATATGTACTGTGTGTCTTGGAGATCTGCTGAAAGGTTTGGAGAAGAGAATATGTACCTTGTGTGCCGCGGAGATCTGCTTAAGGGGGGGCACCGGCTTTTGTTTTATCTTTCTCTCCTTTTCTCTCTTTCCCTGGCTTGTATTAATTCGGCCCCATTCAGCCAACTGTTTTAAGACGTTTATCCCCATCCAGGTGTTGATTTCTTCCTGGCGAGCGATAGCGAGCCAGCGTTGTATGGAGAAATCCGGCTTGGCCGGAGATATTTTTCTATCGAAAAATGCACAAATTTAGCTTTCTGTGAAAACAAAAATATATATATGCTGGCTCGCTACCGCTCGCTAGGTAAATATTGACACCTGGATGGGGGTAAACGTCTTAAAACAGTAGGCTGAATGGGACCGAATGGATACAAGCCAAATAAAGAGGGAGACTAAGAGCAAAACAGCGAGGTGGGCTCCCTTAAAGGTTTGGAGTGCTGTATTGAGATTAGACAATGTAGTGTGTATCCCAGAGAGGTGTTGTGGGGAAGGGATGCTATGTAAGAAGTGACAGGTGCAACAGGTGCAAAATTGTTAACATATAAGTAATTGTCTGTGAAAAAGTATGAAGGAAAGTAGAGAGCTGTAAAGAGTTGATGATATGAAGCCATGATATTTTAACCCTTTGAGTACCAGCGACGTGTGATATCTTTTTTTCTAGCTATAATTAGACGATATTATGCAGCTTAGGAAGGATCTGTGGTAGTTTATGGGGTTGATTGAGATAGTATGAAGCCTTATTATTGCTAGAGGTCCTTCCTAAGCTGAATAAAATTGCCTAATAGTTGCCGGAATATAATGAAAAGGACGTCACCGGTACAGTACGGGTTAATGAATATAGTGGCGCTACAAGTGCATACCTGTACTTTAATGAAAAGGACGTCACCGGTACAGTACGGGTTAATGAATATAGTGGCGCTACAAGTGCATACCTGTACTTTAATGAAAAGGACGTTACCGGTACAGTACGGGTTAATGAATATAGTGGCGCTACAAGTGCATACCTGTACTTTAATGAAAAGGACGTCACCGGTACAGTACAGGTTAATGAATATAGTGGCGCTACAAGTGCATACCTGTACTTTAATGAAAAGGACGTCACCGGTACAGTACAGGTTAATGAATATAGTGGCGCTACAAGTGCATACCTGTACTTTAATGAAAAGGACGTCACCGGTACAGTACGGGTTAATGAATATAGTGGCGCTACAAGTGCATACCTGTACTTTAATGAAAAGGACGTCACCGGTACAGTACAGGTTAATGAATATAGTGGCGCTACAAGTGCATACCTGTACTTTAATGAAAAGGACGTCACCGGTACAGTACAGGTTAATGAATATAGTGGCGCTACAAGTGCATACCTGTACTTTAATGAAAAGGACGTCACCGGTACAGTACAGGTTAATGAATATAGTGGCGCTACAAGTGCATACCTGTACTTTAATGAAAAGGACGTCACCGGTACAGTACGGGTTAATGAATATAGTGGCGCTACAAGTGCATACCTGTACTTTAATGAAAAGGACGTCACCGGTACAGTACAGGTTAATGAATATAGTGGCGCTACAAGTGCATACCTGTACTTTAATGAAAAGGACGTCACCGGTACAGTACAGGTTAATGAATATAGTGGCGCTACAAGTGCATACCTGTACTTTAATGAAAAGGACGTCACCGGTACAGTACAGGTTAATGAATATAGTGGCGTACAAGTGCATACCTGTACTTTAATGAAAAGGACGTCACCGGTACAGTACAGGTTAATGACTATAGTGGCGCTACAAGTGCATACCTGTACTTTAATGAAAAGGACGTCACCGGTACAGTATGGGTTAATTAATATAGTGGCGCTACAAGTGCATACCTGTACTTTAATGAAAAGGACGTCACCGGTACAGTACGGGTTAATGAATATAGTGGCGCTACAAGTGCATACCTGTACTTTAATGAAAAGGACGTCACCGGTACAGTACGGGTTAATGAATATAGTGGCGCTACAAGTGCATACCTGTACTTTAATGAAAAGGACGTCACCGGTACAGTACAGGTTAATGAATATAGTGGCGCTACAAGTGCATACCTGTACTTTAATGAAAAGGACGTCACCGGTACAGTAGGGTTAATGAATATAGTGGCGCTACAAGTGCATACCTGTACTTTAATGAAAAGGACGTCACCGGTACAGTACAGGTTAATGAATATAGTGGCGGTACAAGTGCATACCTGTACTTTAATGAAAAGGACGTCACCGGTACAGTACGGGTTAATGAATATAGTGGCGCTACAAGTGCATACCTGTACTTTAATGAAAAGGACGTCACCGGTACAGTACAGGTTAATGACTATAGTGGCGCTACAAGTGCATACCTGTACTTTAATGAAAAGGACGTCACCGGTACAGTACAGGTTAATGACTATAGTGGCGCTACAAGTGCATACCTGTACTTTAATGAAAAGGACGTCACCGGTACAGTACAGGTTAATGACTATAGTGGCGCTACAAGTGCATACCTGTACTTTAATGAAAAGGACGTCACCGGTACAGTACAGGTTAATGAATATAGTGGCGCTACAAGTGCATACCTGTACTTTAATGAAAAGGACGTCACCGGTACAGCACAGGTTAATGACTATAGTGGCGCTACAAGTGCATACCTGTACTTTAATGAAAAGGACGTCACCGGTACAGTACAGGTTAATGACTATAGTGGCGCTACAAGTGCATACCTGTACTTTAATGAAAAGGACGTCACCGGTACAGTACAGGTTAATGACTATAGTGGCGCTACAAGTGCATACCTGTACTTTAATGAAAAGGACGTCACCGGTACAGTACAGGTTAATGACTATAGTGGCGCTACAAGTGCATACCTGTACTTTAATGAAAAGGACGTCACCGGTACAGTACAGGTTAATGACTATAGTGGCGCTACAAGTGCATACCTGTACTTTAATGAAAAGGACGTCACCGGTACAGTACAGGTTAATGAATATAGTGGCGCTACAAGTGCATACCTGTACTTTAATGAAAAGGACGTCACCGGTACAGTACAGGTTAATGAATATAGTGGCGCTACAAGTGCATACCTGTACTTTAATGAAAAGGACGTCACCGGTACAGTACAGGTTAATGAATATAGTGGCGCTACAAGTGCATACCTGTACTTTAATGAAAAGGACGTCACCGGTACAGTACAGGTTAATGACTATAGTGGCGCTACAAGTGCATACCTGTACTTTAATTGTAGGCTGTAGACAGGTAGTTAAAGTGAAAGATATATTATATGTACGTGTTAATGTATTATATGTGTATAGTAGATATTTATTGAATGTCGGTTGGAGAATATTGTTATCTAATAAGATATTCAAATAGAAGGGGCAAGTCGGTGAAAGGCATGTAATAATAGTAATAAAATAAAATAAATTAGCAAACATAAATGACCCATCTCCCCTTAAGTATGGAATAGTTCTAAAATCTACAAAATGGGAAAAGGATTGAAGACAAGCGAACAAGTGAAAGGAGCCATTGATCCTCCTAGTAGATGCCGTGGGATGAGAAGAATGGGATTTTTAGAGAGTTCGTCGAGAGGACAATCAAGATGCTGAGAAATGCTGAGAGCGCAGATCTTGATAAGGGCATAGTGGCTGTTTTTATTTTATTTATTTTTTATTTTATTTTTTTTCCCGTTTCCTCGCTAGACCTCCATCAAGCTTAAAAAAACACCCCCTAGACACCCCTTTCAAGGTAATAATAGTTCTTAAAGCTAGCGCATGCGCCAGCTAAGGATAACCCAATAAGGCCGATTAGGCGTATTTCCATTGGGGTCCTGTACTACTACCCCATCCCCTTGCTCATGAGGGATGGTAACGACTCAGTGCTTGTGAAAAACCTTTAATGCGCCGAGCGTGGGCGCGCTCCTGGGCCTTCTGGGTGGAAGTCCAAGACGCTAGTCACTACAGCAGCGAGCTTCTAAAGGTAAATTCGTACATTTTTCGATAGAAACATTTCCCGGCCGAAGGCCGATTCCTCTTTAAATTGCAGGCTCGCTTTTGCTCGCCAGGAAAAAATCGACACCTAAATGGCACGAAAGGTCTTAAAATTGATAACGAAATAGGGCGAAATGTGTTAAAATCGCCAAACTAATCGGCCAAACGTCTAAAAATCTCAAAACTAATGGGGCTAAGCATGAGGGAGAAGGGGTCCAAATTTTGTTTTAGAAAACAAAGCTGGTGAGAGCGAAGATCTTGATAAATGAAGATAGTGTGATTTGCTGAGTGGTGGTGGTGGTGATGCAACCCAGACGTTTTTCCTCTTTCAGCCATCAATAGTTTCATATCCCTCACCCCCCCTCCCCCCCAGACACACACACACCGTCAGTAATCTATTAGTTTTGTCTATAATTATAGGGTTCATCACTTATTTTATGTGTATTCCAAAATATCTAAAGCTAAATCACAGCATTCTTTTTATTTTATGTTTTGTAACTTAATCCCAGCATTCATTTGTTTGTTTTTTCACAGCCACTCCACTTATTTTTGTTTCATCTGTACTAAGCATCGTATCTGCTATCTTCTCTTTAATATTGTTATCTCTTTCTCCATATTTTAAGGGGAGACAGGCTGTTTTTCTGGACCTTCTTTTCCCTCATGTTTAGCCCCATTAGTTTTCATAATTTAAAACGTTTAGCCCCATTAGTTTGGCGATTTTAACACCTTTCGCTCCATTTCGTTGTCAATTGTAAGGCCTATCGAGCCATTTAGCTGGGGATTTTTTCATGGCAGGCGATAGCGAGCCTGTAATCATAAGAGGAATCGGCCTTCGGCCGGGACATTTTTCTACCGAAAAATTTACAAATTTATCTTGAGAGGGGTATAAGGGGCGTTTATCTAAGCTTGAGGGAGGTCTAGCGAGAAAACTAAACAAATAAATAAATAAATTAATAAATAGACCAAAAACCCAGCCCATCTCCCCTTAACAAAAGACTCCTCGTATATTTCTTATACAAACAAGTAATATCCTATTGCGTAACATATTATTACTATTTGTCTATTTCCATCTTATATAATTTCCTCCAACTCTCGATTATCACATAACATTATGATCTTACCAGCATGACAATCACTCCCTGTCTTCACAATTTGAGAGATTCATTCTGCCATATTAACCCCTTCAGCACTATGACGCAATTTTCATCTTATTTTGGTTACCATTAGACGATTTTTTCAGCTTACAATCTATCTCTAGGACTCAAAATGGTTACACACAATTTCAGTAAACCCTCTGAATAACAAGAGTCCTTCATAAACTGCATAGAATCGTCTTGGTTTAGCCAACATCAAAGTTAAAAAGACATCACGGTGCTGTGAGATTCATTCTTATACATTACCCGGTACCATTCATGAATGAAAGAGTATGGTCAAATTATGTGTTAAGGGGAGGCAGTTGGTTTTAAGGGGAGGCAGTTGGTTTTTCGAGTCCTCCTCCTCCCTCATGTTTAGCCTTATTAGTTATGAGATTTCAAGACATTCGCCCCATTAGTTTGGCGATGTTCAGACCTTTTGCCCCATTTCTTTGCCAATATTAAGAACTTTCGTGCCATTTAGGTGTCGATTTGTTTTCCTGGCGAGCGATAGCGAGCCTGTATTTGAAGAGGAATCGGCCTTCGGCCGGGACATTTTTCTACCGAGAAATGTACAAATTTATCTTGAAGGGGGTATAGGGGGTGTTTTATAAGCTTGAGGGAGGTCTAGCGAGGAAACTAAAAACAAAATTAGAGGTTTAGAGAGCAAACTAAACCCCCTCCCTTAAATTTAAACCATTGAGCCGAACCAGTAAATTATGCTGCACAACACCGCCTGAGCTGCCTTAATATTGATGACACACTGGTCCACACAAAGTCTTTATTGATGACACACTGGTCCACACAAAGTCTTCATTGATGACACACTGGTCCACAAAAAGTCTTCATTGATGACACTGGTCCACAAAAAGTCTTCATTGATGACACACTGGTCCACACAAAGTCTTCATTGATGACACACTGGTCCACAAAAAGTCTTCATTGATGACACACTGGTCCACACAAAGTCTTCATTGATGACACACTGGTCCACACAAAGTCTTCATTGATGACACACTGGTCCACACAAAGTCTTCATTGATGACACACTGGTCCACACAAAGTCTTCATTGATGACACACTGGTCCACACTAAGTCTTCATTGATGACACACTGGTCCACACAAAGTCTTCATTGATGACACACTGGTCCACACAAAGTCTTCATTGATGACACACTGGTCCACACAAAGTCTTCATTGATCAGCGTTCGGTCCCTCAGTATTTGCTCGACATGGTTAAGACCCCTCGCCCCCCCCACCCCCCCTTCCAACAGCATAGGAATCTCTGCCCCTTCTTCTTAAGGGGGGATAGGCATATTCTTCTTAAGGGGGGATAGGCATATTCTTCTTAAGGGGGGATAGGCATATTCTTCTTAAGGGGGGATAGGCATATTCTTCTTAAGGGGGGATAGGCATATTCTTCTTAAGGGGGATAGGCATATTCTTCTTAAGGGGGATAGGCATATTCTTCTTAAGGGGGATAGGCATATTCTTCTTAAGGGGGGATAGGCATATTCTTCTTAAGGGGGGATAGGCATATTCTTCTTAAGGGGGGATAGGCATATTCTTCTTAAGGGGGGATAGGCATATTTATTTGTTCATTTATGTTCCTATTTATTATTATATTAGTTTCCTCCCTAGACCTCCATCAAGTTTAAAAAAACACCCGTCCAAGATTCTCCTTCAAGATAAACTTGTACATTTTTCGATAGAAAAATGTCCCGGCCGAAGGCCGGCCTTTCTTAAAATACAGGCTCGCTTTCGTTCGCCAGGACAAAATTGACACCTAAATGACAGTCTTAATTTATACAAAGAAATGGGATGGAAGGTCTAAAATGGGATGGAAGGTCTAAAATGGGATGGAAGGTCTAAAATGGGATGGAAGGTCTAAAATGGGATGGAAGGTCTAAAATCGCCAAACTAATGAGCCTAACGTCTTGGTATCTGAAAACTAATGAGGGCTAAACATGAGGGAGAAGGTGAACCAGAAAACAGACCTCCTCCCCCCCTCTTCCCCCCTCTCCTGGTAGTGCTGGGGGTGTCTGCTCTGGGAAAGTTGTGAGTCTGCTTATATTCGTCAAGTGCCCCCCCCCCCCCGTTTTTGGCCAGAGAAGAGGGGAGGGGGGGGGGGGGGGGGGGGGGTGCATTGTGTGTGAGAGAGGCGCCCCCCTCTGAACCTCCCTTCTAGACCCCTTAACCCCCAACTGAACCCCCCCTGACCCCCTCTGAGCCCCCTCCCCTCTAGACGCCCATCTAACCCATTGGCCCCAATGACACCCCCTCTGACCCTCCCCCTGACCCCCTCTGACCTTTATTGATGAGCTGCCCTTTGTGTCGGCGGCTGGGGGTACTAGATGGGCGGTGGGGGGGGGGGGGGGACGCGACTGCCGATTTTTTTTTTTTAACTTTTTTCCTAAACTTCTTTAAGTCCGAGTCACACGAGCGTTTTTTCCTGGTTACTTTCGGCACGTCATCTTTAATTCTGGCAGCTCCTTTCCAATGGCATCGGCAAATATACTGGCATTAGCTTTATGTATGCATTTTTGCTTTCTATATATGAAAATATACCGAGTATAGTTTGTTCCTCACTGTATAAGTGGGCTTATAACTGATTTCTCTTCCGTCTCTTGTATGCCTTCAACCCCCCCCCCCCCGACCATATTTTTAGCCTTATAAACCCGGGATACATTTTCAAGAAGTCCACTATTTGTCTCCATATTTCTCATTTCGGTTTTATCTACGTCAACTTTATCTTCTCGCTCTTCTAATCATATCATGAAATTCCTATATTGTTGAACATGTTTATATTTGTAAATGCACTTCTAACAATGCAGAATTTCCCCGGAAACAGAACCACGACTCTACACCAGAAGGAAAGTGAGAATTCTGCGGGTAATGCACAAGTCGTGTATTTTGCCAAGGATTAGATTCCACCGAAAATGCAAGAGCTGGAGCTTCTGCCTGACATGGTGGTGGTGGGAAGCCAGGCCACGGGTTGGGAAGCTGGGTCGACACATCCCAGACACCACAGATATATACAACAACACCAACAAAAACCAGCATCTATATCTATCTATCTATCTATCACGGGTTGGGAAGCTGGGTCGACACATCCCAGACACCACAGATATATACAACAACACCAACAAACACCAGCATCTATATCTATCTATCTATCTATCTATCACGGGTTGGGAAGCTGGGTCGACACATCCCAGACACCACAGATATATACAACAACACCAACAAACACCAGCATCTATATCTATCTATCTATCACGGGTTGGGAAGCTGGGTCGACACATCCCAGACACCACAGATATATACAACAACACCAACAAACACCAGCATCTATATCTATCTATCTATCTATCACGGGTTGGGAAGCTGGGTCGACACATCCCAGACACCACAGATATATACAACAACACCAACAAACACCAGCATCTATATCTATCTATCTATCTATCACGGGTTCGGAAGCTGGGTCGACCGCCAGCAGATCCCAGACACCACAGACAACACCAACAAACACCAACGGGTCTAACAATATTATACACTGCATATATATAACAAAATGAGACTCAGGCATTATAAACAGCAAAGTTCGAAATATGATGCATATACAAATCCAGAAATTTTGCCAAATAAATGTTGATTATCGAATTTTGACTAAAAAAGGTCTCGTGTGATACCGGCTTAAAGGGTGCAGCGTGGCTCAATACCCAGACAAGTGTGCCATGGTTTGTGCTTCCCTGCTGACAGACAAACACTGTGGTGGTGGTGGTGGTAGTGGTGGAGGTGGTGGGGGGATGGTGATGGTACAAAGGTACAAAGGATTACAAAAGAAATCAAGCAACAACAGATCTAGTGACCGTTCTAGGCTGCTTGTCCTCCAAAACACTGAGGATCAAGTGTCCAAACAGTGGTTTAGAGTGGGTAATGGAACATTAGAAAGGGAACTACTGCCCTGGAACTAATGTCCGTTGCAGGATTGGGAAGCTAGTAGGGGACAGATGGGTTAGTTACTGAGGGGAGGATAAAATAAAGTTATTCATTTACAAACGCAGTCAGTCGCGGGTTTGATGCAAGATATATGTCTATGCGAAGTTTGAATGAATCAACGGTGCTGCAGTCTATAACATCTCGGGGAAGCCCATTCCATAAGTTGACAACTCGATTGAAGAAGAAATTTTTAGCTTCGTGTGAGTTAAAAGATTTACCAATAATTTTGCACCGTTTCCCCGCGTGTAATTAGATTGGTCGATAGTGAAATACTTACTACAGTTGATATTGTCGATGCCTTTGATGATTTTGAACACTTGAATTAAGTCGCCTCTTAATCTGCGCTGGGTTAAAGGAAATAGATTTAATTCTCTAAGACGCTCCTCGTATGGTTTGTTCTTTAGGCTAGGTATCATTTTGGTAACTCTACGTTGAACTCGTTCTAGCTTGTCTATATCTTTTTGGTAATAAGGGCACCAGGATTGAACGCAGTATTCCAGAAGAGGGCGGACTAAGGAATTGTAAAGGGTTAGGATAACGTCTTTGGATTTATGCTCAAATGACCTGCCTATACAGCCAATTATTTTGTTTGCATTCTTAACAACTTCTGAACATTATTGACTCGGGTTTAGGTTACTCGATATTGTTACTCCCAGATCGGTTTCTCTGTTTACATTCTTAAGCTGAGTGCCATTTATCAAATAGTTTGCTTTCTCATTTTGGTATCCGATATGTAGTACTTTACATTTATCCGCATTGAAACTCATTTGCCAAATTTGGGCCCAACATGACAACTTATCTAGATTGTGTTGCATATCGTCAACTTGTTCTTTTGAGAGTACGCTATTTGCAATTTTTGTATCGTCAGCAAATTTTGAGAGTGTACAGGTGAGACCCTCATCTACAGTATGTCGTTGATGTAAATTAGAAAGAGAATTGGTCCTAGTACCGATCCCTGGGGTACCCCGCTACTTACATTGGTGGTGGTGGTGGATGTGGTGGTGGTGGTGGTGGTGGTGGTGGTGGTGGTGATTATTATTGTTGTTGTTGCTGTTCCCCAGGCTGCCTGGCCGAACAGCCCCAAGGCCCCGAGCAAGGCCAAGGCCATAACTGGGCGCCCCCCACAGAACCCTCTCTGCCTACCACAATAAAGCCTGAGAGACTGAAGCCACTCCAAAGCGGGGAGCTGAAGAGAGTGCAGAAATGCCCGGGAAATCAAAGCCCCACCCAGGGCCCTGTGCCCCTCAGCAATTATGAAGGGAATGTTGAGGGGTAAAGGAAAAATATGACGATATGACGCTTTGGCTCCCAATCTGGTGGTGATGGTTGTCACATTCACTACAAGACACACACTCTACACCTACAACATTCACTACAAGACACACACTCTACACCTACAACATTTTCTAGACACTTTACTGCATCCTCCCATGGGTAGCTCAGGGGCACATTCTTTATAATTATATGTCTGAATAAAGAATAACTTGGAATGGCTCCTGTCGACTACATGATTAACTCCAGGGGTATATATAATATATACTGTATATATATATATATATATATATATATATATATATATATATATATATATATACTGTATATATATATATATATATATATATATATATATATATATATACTGTATATATATATATATATATATATATATATATATATATATATATGTATATATACTGTATAATATACTCGAACCACCCACACAGAGAGAGAGAGAGCGAGAGAGAGAGAGAGAGAGAGAGAGAGAGAGAGAGAGAGAGAGAGAGAGAGTTTACCCTTCTATTGTCTTACTCTCGTGTTTTACAATCTTGCTCATTCTATACAACTTGTCGAAGGAAATTTTGCGCCACGTATTTTGTTTGAATTGGAGAGACACATCCGGACAAGGCAAAAGGTGACGTGTTTTCCCGAGAGTGCTATAAGAATATTCTACAGCCTCACTCTCTCTCAGTTAACCCTTTGAGTATCAGCGACGTGTGTTATCTTTTACTCTAGCTATATTTAGACGATATTAAGCAGCTTAGGAAGGATCTGTGGGAGTTAAAAGGACGATATTAAGCAGCTTCGGAAGGATCTGTGGTAGTTAAAAGGGTTGGTTGAGATAGTTTGAAGCCTTATTATTACTATAGGTCCTTCCTAATCTGAATAAACTCTTATAATAGTTGCCACAATATAAAGAAGAAGATGACGTGTTTTTCCCGAGAGTACTGTAGGGCACTTCAGCCTCACTAGCTCCCAGTTAAGGGGGTACTGTTTGGTTTTTGGTCTATATATTTACGTTTTTATTTATGTTTGGGTTTCCTCGCCCCTCTAGTTTTCATATTATAAGACGTTCGGCCTCCCCCCTTCAAGATAAATTTGTACATTTTTCGATAGAACATTTCCTGGCCGAAGACCGGTCCCTCTTAAATTTACAGGATCGCTATCGCTCGCCAGGAAAAAATAGACACCTAAATGGCACGATTCTTGAAATTGATAACGAAATGGGGCGAAAGGTATTAACATCGCCAAACTAATGGACGACACGTCTTAAAATATCAAAACTAATATGCTAAACACGAGGGAGAAGGGGGTCTATAAAAAGCGAGTAGTACCCCCTTGAGGGAGATTCACATACCTTTTTCTAGCATTTATGTCTCGGAAAACTCAAGCCTGGCGGCTTCTGAATTCTATATTTCATCCAACTGCAACATTGTCATTCTCAAGGGAGGTTTGCCACTGGACTGGTAATCCAATGGTCCCGGGTTCGAATCTCGATGTATCAATGGGAAGATATTATAGGGATGGAATTTGTGCTGTACCTAGTATCAGTGCATTAGCACGAAGCCCACTGAAACGCCAAGAAAATACCCTCATTGCTCCCTGATTAAATAGTACTGTATGAATATTACCATAGGCTATTCAAAATATGCTACAGGGGGACAAAGCCTAGTGAGTTAATTGCTCAATAGGTGGCGTTCTGAGAGTAAGGGTCCGAGCCTAGGGGGTGGGAAAGTGAAGCTCTGGGGCGAGGCAGCTCCAGTTTCCCCGCTACACCTTCATCAAGCTTAAAAAAAGCACTCCTTAGATCAATTTGTACAATTTTCGATAGAAAATGTTCCATATTACAGGCTTGCTATGGCTAGCCACGAAAAAACCCGACACCTAAATTGCTCGAAAGGTCTTAATTTGACAAACAAATGCGGCAAAAGGTCACAAATTCACCAAACTAATGGGCCGAACGTCTTAACATTTCTAAACTAATGGTGCTAAACGTGAATGAGAAGGGGGAGTCAGAAAAACCAACCGCACGAATCGTTATTGATTTTGTTTTCTTCTCTGGATTATACACGATCTGCCATCAAGGTTATCGGCGAACTTGTGAGTGCATATCCCAGCTGTCATTACGTTTGGCTTGCTCTGTGTTGTAATAATGTCTGTCAGATGTTGAATAGGGTGGGTAAGTGTAGGAACATGTTTGTATATTTCACTCGATATGAATAAACGAAGCTTAGATATTGCTGATACCAATTATTGATCCAAACATACTTGGTGCCGAGACAACACTTATTACAGTCGGGCTAATGAGTCATGTCTCGGCACCAAGTATGTTTTGTATAATTATGTATATGTATTGAAGAAGAGAGAGAGAGAGAGAGAGAGAGAGAGAGAGAGAGAGAGAGAGCGTTGCTATTAATTGAGGACACACGAAGTCGGCTGGAGGTAGAGAGAGAGAGAGAGAGAGAGAGAGGCTGGTAGAGGACACACAAGGATGCTGGAGGTAGAGAGAGAGAGAGGTAGGGAGAGGGAGAAGTAGGGAGGAAGGAAGGAAGGAGCCAGGTAGGGGATTAGTGTTGTCTCTCCCGTCGCTTCTATTGGATTTTATTTCCCGATATTTTGTTTCGTGGTGGGCCGTGGGAGATTGTGGCATGTGGGTGTGGGTGAGAGAGATGTAGGTGTGAGAATAGGATGTGGGGGGGAAGATAGGGTGTGGGTGTGGGGGGAAGATAGAGTGTGGGTGTGGGGTAGAGATATGGGCGAGAGGATAGAGATGTGGGTTGTCAGGGGAGTTATGGGGGAGAGGATAGGATGTGGGTGTGGGTGTGGGGGAAAGATGTGGATTGCCAGGGGAGATATTGGTGTGAGTAGAGGGTGTGGGTGTGGGTGTGGGGGAGATATGGGATTCAAAGGGCGCTATAGCAGAAAGGTAGATTAAAGGGACTGTGGATGTGTGCTGGAAATATGTGGATGTCTGGGGAAGTGATGTGGTTTCGGAAGGACAATAGGTGTGAGCCAGGATGTGGTTTTAAGGGGGAATGGGCGTAATTATTTCTTCCTTTATATATATTTTTTATCATTTCTTTAGTTTCCTCCCTAGACCTCCATCAAGCTTTAAAAAAACACCCCCCATGACCCTCTTTCAAGATATATTTGTACATATTTCGATAGAAAAATGCACGGCCGAAGGCGGGTTCCTTCTAAATTACAGGCTGGCTATCGTTTGCCATGAAACATCGACACCTATAAATGGCACGAACAGTCTTACTATTGACAAAAAAAAAAAAAAATGGGGCGAAAGGTCTAAAAAACGCCAAACTAATGGGCCGAACGTCATGAAGTCTGAATACTAATGGGACTAAGCATGAGGAAACTGGGGGACCAGAAAAACGACCGATCGCCCCTTAAATGGGAAAGATGTTATTTTGAAATATAGCTAGAATATAATTGAGAAGACGTCGCTGGTACAGTAGGGGTTAATTGTCAATGTTTTGTTATTATATAAAACCATCTTGGGGCTATTTTTGCCTTAATATTATTACATTTGACCACCTGCGAGTTTCAGGCTATAAGGAAGTTGGGGCCGTAAACATCGATATTAACATAACATAACATTAATACATTTCTAGCACCAGGCAACAAAGGCCATATGGCACTAAAGCAGGAAACGGATAGTGTTAGAAGGAAAGGAAGTTAAATATCGTTAAGGAGTCTGAGAGAGGAAAGGAAAGCCATTACGTGGTCAACGGAAAAGAAAGGGGACTGTGAGAGGAGATCGGCAAGACAAGGGCGACGACCAAGGGAAAATAGAAAGGGAAAAGAACGGCGACGGGCCGAAGAAAAGAGAGGACAGTCAAGGAAAATGTGAGAAATAGAAACCTGAACACCACACCGGGAGCAAAGAGGTGGAGGTGAGCGGGACATGAGGAAGGAGTGGGTAAGTCTGGTATGGCCTAGCCGAAGCTGGGCCAACGCAGTCTCCCAACGGCAAACACGGTGAGAGGGGTCAGCCCAGGCAGAAACGGAGGCCTTAACAGTGCGGAGCTTATTAGAGGAAAGAGAAGACCACATTGTTTGCCAGCGAGACAAGAGGAAGGCAGAGATAGCTGGATAATAGTCAGAGGTGGGAATAGAGAGAGAAGGTGATCGGACCGCCGGAGCGTCGCGAGCGAGAATATCAACCTGCTCATTTCCACGGACACCAACATGG
Source organism: Paralithodes platypus (assembly GCA_032716605.1). Lineage (NCBI taxonomy): Eukaryota > Metazoa > Arthropoda > Malacostraca > Decapoda > Lithodidae > Paralithodes > Paralithodes platypus. Next base: position 1,103,208 of record CM064547.1, on the reverse strand, counting down.
CTAGGCACCCAACAAAATTGGACAACCTTTTTCCGAGCAGAGAGACTGACAAGCCAATCGTGGATGGCAAGAACCACGGATGGACAGCAGGGAAAGACTGCAAGAGAAGAAGGGCACTGTAAGAGTCAGAAAAAAGAGTAAAGGAGGAAGAAGGAAAGAAGCACATGAGACGGACGGCAAAGAAGATAGCGTAAAGTTCGGCAGTCAGAACACCAGCTGGAGAAGGGAGAGAATACTGATAATAACGAGAAGGAAAAAGGATGGCAAACCCGATGCCAGAAGACGAACGGGAGCCATCAGTGTAAACCGGGGTAGAAGAAGAATGCTGTGTAAGGTGGACAAGAAACGAGAACAAAGAACTGAGGGCGGGGTAGAGGACTTAGAACAAGGAAAAATAGAGGGACACAAGGAAATACGAGGAAGGAGCCAGGGAGGACACTTACTGAGCCGGAGCGGAAGAACATGGAAGGGGGAAAACGAAGAATGAGAAAGTAAGGAATCCATACGAGAAAGGAAAGGGGGCCGAAGGCGAGAATGAGACGGAACAGGAACAGTAGGAAGAAGAGAGGTCTGCAAGGAAGGAAACTGAAGCGACCGGGCGTAGTACCGGAGAGAGAGAGAAGGGCCCGACGTCGGTACAAAGAAGGGACGCCGGATTCAGCATAGAGGCTTTCAACAGGGGAAGAGCGAAAAGCACCCAAGGCAAGACGTAAACCGAAATGGTGAACAGAGTCAAGTTTATGGAGGACTGTGTCGGAGGCTGATGAGTAAACCTGACAACCATAATCGAGTTTAGAAAGAACAAGGGCAATGTGAAGGCGAAGAAGGAGAGCACGGTCCGCACCCCAAGTGAGGTGGGACAGGGTCTGGAGGAGACGAAGACGGTGCAAAGCAGCAACCTTAACAGAGGAAACATGAGCTGCCCAGTTAAGACGGGAATCAAAGACAAGACCCAAGAAGGTAGTCGAAGAGCGATAAGGTAAAACGGAACCATACAGTTAAAGAGAAGGACGCGGGATAACATGGCGACGAGTGAAAGACAGCACAAGATTTAGTCGTAGAAAAACGAAACCCGTGAGCAGTGGCCCATAACGAGGCAGCCACAATCGCTGATTGGATAAGGGAGCGTAACGCAACAATATCCGAATCAGCCGCATAGATCGCAAAGTCGTCGACATATAAGGAGGACCTGACCGTAGCCGGAAGGGAAGAGATAATGCCATTAATGGCTATGAGAAAGACGATAGTACTTAAAACGGAACCCTGAGGTACACCTTCTATCTGAGGGAGTAACCGAGAAAACAAGGAATTCACCCGGACATGAAAAGAACGAGAAGAAAGGAAATTACGGATAAAGACGCCCATATTACCACGGACATGAAAAGAACGGAGTTGGCATAAAATATGATGTTTCCACGCGGAGTCATACGCCTTCTCGAGATCGAAGAAAACAGCAAGAACTGACTCATGGCGAGCAAAAGCAGACCGGACGTAGGTCTGCAAACTATGTAAAGGATCGATAGCGGACCGAGCACGCCGAAAACCAAACTGGGTCGAAGACAAAAGCTGACGTGACTCGAGAAGCCACATCAGGCGGACATTAACCATCCGTTCAAACAGCTTGCATAAACAACTCGTCAAGACAATATGGCGATAGTCTTGGGGCGAGAAACCCGACTTTCCAGGCTAAAGAAAAGGAATAGTAAGAGCAGAACTCCATGCAGGAGGGAAAACACCAGACGACCAAACCTTATTAAAAATAGCCAATAAAAATACCAAAGCCTCAGTGGAAAGATACTTAAGCATTAAATTATGGACGCCATCAAGACCCTCAGAAGTAGCCTTACAGGCACGAAGAGCGGAAAGAAAACGGGGCGTTGTACGACTCTGCCGAAGACAGAGTGAAAACAACTGGAGAAGTCTCTGCGACGGCTTTAAGTGAATGAAATTCCAGGGGGAGATGAGAGCCACTACTGACTGAGCTAAAGTAAAGACCCAAACGATCGGCGACTGCCTCCGAGTCAGCAACAGACTCCCCATCAACATGAAGCACAGGAGAATGAGGAGGTAAATACTTGCCCGAAATCTTGCGAATGCGCTTCCAGACGGACTGAACAGGAGTAAAGGACGTAATGGAGGAAACATAGGACACCCAACTCTGACGTTTAGCAGACCTGACTGTGTGACGGAGGAAGGCAGACGCCTGACGAAAAAGTATAAAAGAACGATCATGAGCGGGAGTAAAACGCTTACGACGAAAGCTCTTCCAAGAAGCCCGTTTGATGCGAAGAGCCTTGGAGCAGTTCGGGGACCACCAAGGAACACATTTAGACGTAAAAGGACGGGAAGTCCGAGGAATAGAGACTAAGGCAGCACTCAAAACTGTGACTAGAAAAAAGGCTAGTAAATCATGTACAGATGAAAAATCAGACGGAGGTAAGGAAGGGATAGATAGTGAAGCAAAAGTAGACCAGTCCGCACGCTGGAAGCACCAACGAGGAGGACCAGGGACAGGAGAATAGGAGGTAGGAGAGAGCAGAACAGGGAAATGGTCGCTATAGAGGGAATCCTCCAAAACAGACCAATGAAAAAGAAGAGACAGGGAAGGGGAACACAAAGAAAGAGCAAGACAAGAAAAAGAACGTGTTCTAGCATCAAAATGAGTCAGGGAACCAGTATTAAGGAGAAAGAGGTTATTATTAGTAATGAAAGACTCTAATGCACGACCACGTGAGGTAATGACAGAATCACCCCACAAGGTGTGCCTACAATTATAATCACCAAACAATAAAAACGGAGGAGGCAGCCGAGCTAAAAACATGGTAAAAGAGCCAAAATCGACGGGAACAGAAGGAGAGAAATGAAGAGAAACAACCATAATCCATCGACCAAGAAAAACCCTAACAAAGGTGCAAGGGAGGGAAGTAGGGCAGGAAAACTCTTCATAAGGAACAGAGTGGTGAAGGAGAATACAAGTGTCGGAAAGAGAATGAGGAGAACTGATAAAACGGTAGCCAGGAACAGGAATCGGAGGAGAAAGAAGACGAGTTTCCTGGAGACAGACAACCTTAGGGGAATGGGAAGAGAGTAAAAAACGCAAATCGTCTCTCTGAAGAGAAAAACTGCGAAGGTTCCATTGCAAAATGGACATACTAAAAACACTAAAAAGAAAGTACGAGAAAATAAGCTGTAAAAGAGAGAATAAAAACGATATATACAAACACATATCAGAGAGGCGGAACAAAAACACGCCGAACTAAAGAGGAACAAGGAAGGAAAAAAAAAAAAAAAAAAAAAAAAAGAGAAGAAAGGAACGGAAAAATCGAAGAAAACAAAGAAAGGACAAAAAAGAGAAAAAATCAACAAAAGTAACACACAAGTGGGAAGAAAACACATACACTATAGACAACACAGACACACAAAATACAGCAAACAGCGGGAAAGACGCATACATACAAGAGGAGAGAAAGAGGGACAAAGAACAAGAAAAATAAGAACACACAGACTTATGTACAACGAAGAAAAGACTGATGAGGTTAACGGTGAGTAATAATGGAAGGAATGGGGGACGAGGAAGAACAAGGAGGGAAAGAAGATTGATAACCAGGTGGCATAGGGAGGCTTAATAGGGAAGGAGAAGAAGAGATAGGAGGGCTAGAGGGAGAGGGAGGAAGGGGAGAGGAGGGAGAGGGAAGGACGGGAGGATGAGGGTCGGGAGGATGAGGAACGGGAAGGAGAGGAACGGGAAGGAGAGGAACGGGAAGGAGAGGCCCGGGAGGGGGAAGGCCAGAGGAGGGAGGGAGAGTGGTAGGGGAAGGCGGGAGAGGGGTAGGGGGGAGCGTAGAAGGGATGGGATGAACGTCGGCAGAAACGGAAATAGGCGGCGGATGAGAAGAAAGAATATACTCCTCAATCTTGGGCAAAGATTCAAAGGATAAGTCTAAGGAATCGGGGGGTTGGACACAGGACGAAGAAAGAGGAGAAGGGGGGGAGGAAGGAGGGAGCTTTTTCTTCTTCCCACTGGGACTCGGGCTCCGCACACTGTGGAGGCGGTCCCTGCGTTTAGAAGAGGAGGCGGGAGAGGAAGAAAGGGAGGAACGGGGCAAATGTTTCGAAACTAGTTTGGTAGAGGATGCAGGAAGCCGGGAGGGAATCTTGGAACTACGAAACGAGGACGGAGGAAGAGAACGAGAAGGAGGCGTCGGACGAGAACGCTGGTGGATGGGGCGTTGAGACAAACCGGAAGAAGTGGAGCGAGGAAGAGTAGTGGAAGGAGGGGATAGCATCCAATTACCGTCCCATTAGTCTTACATCAATCATAGGAAAGCTACTAGAGTCAATTATTGCTAGTAAAATTAGAAACCACTTAGATACATTTAATTTAATAAATTCTTCTCAGCATGGATTCACTCAGGGATGTTCTTGCCTTACTAATTTGCTTAGTTTTTCTCAGAGGTATATGAAGCAGTAGATAATGACAAGTCATATGATATAATATATTTAGATTTCAGTAAAGCTTTCGACAGAGTCCCCCATGAGAGATTGATGAGAAAGGTTGAGGCGCATGGAATAGGTGAGGCGTTGTTGGGATGGATTAGGTCATGGCTAATTGGTAGGAAGCAGAGAGTCAGCATAAATGGTACGAAGTCAGAATGGGGAGCAGTCAAAAGTGGTGTCCCCCAGGGATCTGTATTAGGTCCTCTGTTGTTTGTTATATACATAAATGACCTTGATTTAGGTATAACTAGTAGGATAAGTAAATTTGCAGACGATACCAAAATGGGGAGAACAATTGATTCAGATAGAGATATAGAGTGCCTCCAAAGGGATCTAGATACCTTACACGAATGGTCAGTAAATTGGCAGATGAAGTTTAACATTGACAAATGCAAGGTATTAAAGATAGGGAAGATGCATACAAATGTTAAATATAAACTAGCTAATGTGGAATTAGAAAACTCGAATTGTGAGAAAGATCTAGGTGTGTTTGTTAGCAATGATTTGAAGCCTAGACAACAGTGTATAAGCGTTCGAAACAAGGCAAACAGGATTCTCGGGTTCATCTCAAGGAGTGTGAGTAACAGAACTGCTGATGTTATCTTAAAACTTTACTTGTCATTAGTGAGACCCCATATGGATTATGCTGTTCAATTTTGGTGTCCTTATTACAGAATGGACATAGATTCATTGGAGAGAGTACAACGTAGAATGACAAAAATGATCCATAATATTAGAAATCTTCCGTATAAAGAAAGGTTGAAATAATTAGGCTTACATTCGTTAGAGAGACGCAGAGTTAGAGGGGATATGATAGAGGTGTTCAAGTGGGTTAGTGGGATTAACAAAGGGGACATGACAAATGTACTAAAGCTCAGTGATAGCGAAAGAACTCGTACCAATGGTTTCAAATTAGATAAATTTCGTTTCAGAAAAGATATAGGCAAATATTGGTTTGGTAACAGAGTTGTAGATGGGTGGAATGGACTACCAAGTGCTATAGTGGGATTAAAAACGATAGGGAGCTTTAAGATAAAATTGGATAAGCATATGGACGAGAAGGGTTGGGTGTGAAGGGGGATCAGCAGGGTTGGGCCAATCAGCGCTCTGCAGACCCCCGTAATCCTGCGTTAATCTCTAACCGTTTTGGTAAGTTGATCCTCAGGGTATTAGAGTGTTGAGCCTATAATTGGGCTTTGTAATTGGGGTTGTGTGGGACAAGGATCTGCCTTGATTAGGCCAATCAGCTTTCTGCAGACTCCCATTTGCTTATGTTCTTATGTTCTTATGTTCTTATTAGTTAGTCAATTTTAAGAACCTTCGCCCCATTCCTGTCAATTTTAAGACCTTTCGTGCCATTTAGGTGTCGATTTTTTCATGGCGACGATAGCGAGCCTGTAATCTAAGAGGAACCGGCCATTTTGTAAAAAAATTATCTAGAAAGGGGGTCCAAGGGGTTTAATTTTAAGCTTGATGGAGGTCTATAGAGGAAACAAAAATATATAAATGAATATATAAGTATGTAGACCCCAAAATAACCCGTCCCATTAACCCCTTCTGTACCGGCAACGTCTTTTTAATTTTATTCTAGCTATACTTAGACAACTTTATGCAGTTTAATAAGAGCCTCCAGCAATTAACAAGCTTCAAACTGCTCACTTAACCCTTTTTACTACCACAGATCCTTCTTAAGCTGCACAAAATCGTCTAAATATAGGTAGAAATAATATAAAAGACGTCGCCGGTACGGAAGGGGTTAAGCCAGAGAAGGAAGTTTGTGATCAGTTTAGCAATATTTTGGTTACCCTCCCCCCAGGGGGGGGGGGGTTACCAGGAGAGTAATCAGATATCCACATCATTTTCCAGTTGAATAATCTCGACTCTGAATGCTCACAAATTTGATATGGAGCTTCATGTTTTAAGCTGGTAGTTACCGAGTAAATAATTCTTCTAATTCTTCTAGTAAACATAACTCAGCCCGGTTTGTTCCAGATTTATCCTTATTAATACTATAATGCTTATACTGCCATTTATTGTTCCTAACTCCTTAATTTTAACGTTTGCAAAAATAGATTATGAATATCAAGAAATTGTGTTGGGGGTCATCTTCTATTAGGCATGAATCATAAGCTAGTAAAATGTTCTTAGTTTTATCCGGGCTACTTAATATGTTGTGATTGTAGATGTTTAGGCGTATCTTATATAGGTACAGTGGAATTACCTATTATGCTTTTTTTTTTCTCCAAATAATCCGTAAGAATGTACACTCGACCAAAAAACAATCATTACACTAACGCTCTAAACATTCTGGAAGTGAGTCAACATTTTATGATAATACCTCACAGACGTATGTTTCACCCGATTCATTCCGTTCACACTAGATTATTTACAGCTCCCCAGTGTAAAGATTGTTTTTTGGTCGAGTGAACACACATATGCAGAAAACTAATGGGGCTAACCATGAGGGAGAAAGGTGTCCAGAAAAAACGACCCATCTGGCCTTCATTGGATATAAAGCGAGTCATGTTTCCTTCCATTAAAACTTCTTGTGGGTGTCCGAGATGTCTGGGAAGCAGTGTTGCCAATCTAGCTACTTTCCCGCTAGATGTAAAGGTGTTTACTTCGATCTAGAGGCAATTTTTCATCTAGCGGCATGAATTCTAACGATATTTTGGGAATTTGATCCCTTTTACAGCGATATTCTAGAGATTGTGGTGATATTCTAGCGATATTTAAGAGATTTGAGCCATTTTAGAGCGATATTCTAAAGCTTATGGTATGATGCTAGCGATTTTTAGAGATTTGAGCCATTTTAGAGCGATATTCTAGAGATTGTGATATTCTAGCGATATTTTGGAAATTTAAGCCCTTGTAGAGCAATATTATAAAGCTTATGGCATGATTCTAGCGTTATTTTGGAGATTTGAACCATTTTAGAGCGATATTCTAAAGCTTATGGCATGATGCTAGCGATTTTTAGAGATTTGAGCCATTTTAGAGCTATATTCTAGAGATTGTGATGATATTCTAGCGATATTTTGGAGATTTGAACCCTTTTAGAGCGATATTCAGAGCTTATGACATGATTCTAGCGATATTTTGGAGATTTGAGCCATTTTAGAGCGATATTCTAGAGCTTATGACATGATTCTAGCGATATTTTGGAGATTTGAACCCATTTAGAGCGATATATATATTTTTTTTTTGTGATTGAGGGAGGCAAAAGGCAGAATTGCCTATAGCGAGTGCCTCCCCCATAGTTGAAAGAGTGACAGGGCCAAAATCAAGGGACGATCGAGCCAAAATGCCTGGACACACGGAGTTTGAAGCAATTTAAGTCATAGGAAGAGGGAAAGACTAATTCTGGGAGAGAGTTCCAGAGCTCAGCTGTTGAGTAGAAGAAAGTTTGAGAGTAACGTTTCACTCTTGGGTTAGAGAGTTGCACAGAGCTCTAGAGCTTATGACATGATTCTAGCGATTTTTGGCATATATTGACTATGTAACGGACTTGATTTGGTAACACTAGTGGGACGCGAGAAAATAAAGGTCTCTTGGGAAACAGCCTACCCAATACGCTTAGGGGAGGGGGTCACCGGCTTTTTTGTATCTTTCTCTCCTTTTCTCTCTTTCCCTGGCTTGTATCCATTCGGCCCCATTCAGCCAACTGTTTTAAGACGTTTATCCCCATCCAGGTGTCGATTTATTCCTGGCGAGCGATAGCGAGCCAGCATTATATGGAGAAATCCGGCTTCGCCGGAGAAATTTTTCTATCGAAAAATGTACAAATTTAGCTTGCTGTTAAAACAAAAATATATATATGCTGGCTCGCTACCGCTCGCCAGGAACATATCGACAGCTGGATGGGGGTAAACGTCTTAAAACAGTAGGCTGAATTGGGCCGAATGGATACAAGCCAAAGAGAGCGGGAGAGAAAGAGAAAAAAAGCGAGGTGGGCTCCCTTCAAGTCACAGCCAAGTTTTTAATTAACGTCATCCTCCTCCTGACATTGGCCCACTACTATCACTACTACTACTACGACCTCTACTACCACCACCTCCTTCACTACCACCACTGCTTCCTCCACCACCACTTCCTTCAACACTATCACTACCACCACCACCTCCTCCATTACCACCACTACCACTACTTCCTCCACTACCACCACTTCCTCCACCACCACCACTTCCACCTCCTTCATTACCACCACTGCTTCCTCCACCACCACTTCCTCCAACACTATCACTACCACCACCACCTCCTCCATTACCACCACCACCACCACCACTACTTCCTCCAACACTACCACCACCACCACCACCACTATCTCACATTTCACCACCACTCCCAGCACAACTTCCTTCATCACACGTCCGGCGGTTACAGAGATTATTTTGTATGTGACATTTTAACTTCTTTATCAATAAATAATGACAACAAAGTATGCAGCAATAACCTATCATATTGAGTGTTATAATATATGTTTTAGTTTTCCATATGTATGTGCATAATAGTATACCTAGACTACCATACACCATCTCGTCTCCTCTACAGTCATTTTAATCTCGCTCAGTACTTCAATTACAGGAAGTACTTTTGCATTTGGTTCCTCGTCTCATACCTCCACCACCGATCCCTAGTCCAATCTCTCTCTCTCTCTCAAGTCTTATAGTACCAAGTTAGGATACAGGTTGGGAGAGAGGTGTCCTGACCAGGATTCGAACCCACTCACCCCAGGTATATGCTCTCCAAAATACACCTGGGGTGAGTGGGTTTGAATCCTGGTCAGGATACCTCTCTCCCAACCTGTCCAACATATCATTAGATATTAGGGTTACATTTGCCTGCATGAGTTCGCAACCACTACATGATTATGCGGGTTGCATAAAAAATCCATTTCCTCCCTTCACTTTTTGGACGATTTTTGCATGTATTCATTATTTTTCTAGTTTCCTCCCCAAACCTCCATCAAATTTACAAAAACATCCATTAGATCCCTCTTCTAGAGTAACTTGTACATTTTTCGGTAGAAAAATGTCCCGGCCGAAGACCAATTCTCCAACATTACAAACTCACTATCTTTCGCCAGGGAAAAAATCGACACCTAAATAGCACGAAAGGTCTAAATATTGACGTAGAAATGGGGCGAAAGGTCTTATTAGCGACTAACTAATGGGGGCAAACATCTTAACATCTGAAAACTAATGGGGCTAAACATGAGGGAGAAAGTGGTCCCGAAAACCGGCCCATATCCCCTTAAGTCAAATTAAAGTGAGCGTCTAGAGCCTGGCTAGCGGGCGGCGGGGGGGTCACCGTTGTCAATTACCGCCCGTGATGACTAGGTTAATGGCCGCTCTCACCTGTATGACAACTAGGTTAATGGCCGCTCTCACCTGTACGACAACTAGGTTAATGGCCGCTCTTACCTGTACGACAACTAGGTTAATGGCCGCTCTCACCTGTACGACAACTAGGTTAATGGCCGCTCTCACCTGTACGACAACTAGGTTAATGGCCGCTCTCACCTGTACGACAACTAGGTTAATGGCCGCTCTTACCTGTACGACAACTAGGTTAATGGCCGCTCACACCTGTACGACAACTAGGTGAATGGCCGCTCTCACCTGTACGACAACTAGGTTAATGGCCGCTCTTACCTGTACGACAACTAGGTTAATGGCCGTTCTCACCTGTATTACAACTAGGTTAATGGCCGCTCTCACCTGTACGACAACTAGGTTAATGGCCGCTCTTACCTGTACGACAACTAGGTTAATGACCGCTCTCACCTGTACGACAACTAGGTTAATGGCCGCTCTTACCTGTACGACAACTAGGTTAATGGCCGCTCTCACCTGGACGACAACTAGGTTAATGGCCGCTCTTACCTGTACGACAACTAGGTTAATGGCCGCTCTCACCTGTACGACAACTAGGTTAATGGCCGCTCTTACCTGTACGACAACTAGGTTAATGGCCGCTCTCACCTGTACGACAACTAGGTTAATGGCCGCTCTCACCTGTACGACAACTAGGTTAATGGCCGCTCTCACCTGTACGACAACTAGGTTAATGGCCGCTATTACCTGCACGACAACTAGGTTAATGGCCATTCTCACCTGTATTACAACTAGGTTAATGGCCGCTCTCACCTGTACGACAACTAGGTTAATGGCCGCTCTTACCTGTACGACAACTAGGTTAATGACCGCTCTCACCTGTACGACAACTAGGTTAATGGCCGCTCTTACCTGTACGACAATTAGGTTAATGGCCGCTCTCACCTGTACGACAACTAGGTTAATGGCCGCTCTTACCTGTACGACAACTAGGTTAATGGCCGCTCTCACCTGTACGACAACTAGGTTAATGGCCGCTCTTACCTGTACGACAACTAGGTTAATGGCCGCTCTCACCTGTACGACAACTAGGTTAATGGCCGCTCTTACCTGTACGACAACTAGGTTAATGGCCGCTCTCACCTGTACGACAACTATATCAAGCCCAAGTTATCAAGTTAGGGTCCTGAGCCTCAAACTGCAGCTCCTGAGGGGGAAGTGGGGCGCTTGGGGGAGTGAGGAGACTGGGGGGGAGGGGGGTGGCTGAGGGGAGTGGGGAGGCTGAGGGGAGTGGGGAGGCTGAGGAGAGTGGGGTGGCTGAGGGGAGTGGGGTGGCTGAGGGGAGTGGGGTGGCTGAGGGGAGTGGGGTGGCTGAGGGGAGTTGGGTGGCTGAGGGGAGTGGGGTGGCGGAGGGGAGTGGGGTGGCAGAGGGGAGTGGGGAGGCTGAGGAGAGTTGGGTGGCTGAGGGGAGTGGGGTGGAGAGTGGCTGAGCTGAGGAGAGTGGGGTGGCTGAGGGGAGTGGGGTGGCTGAGGGGAGTGGGGTGGCTGAGGGGAGTGGGGAGGCTGAGGAGAGTGGGGTGGCTGAGGGGAGTGGGGTGGCTGAGGGGAGTGGGGTGGCTGAGGGGAGTGGGGTGGCTGAGGGGAGTGGGGTGGCTGAGGGGAGTGGGGTGGCTGAGGGGAGTGGGGAGGCTGAGGGGAGTGGGGTGGCTGAGGGGAGTGGGGTGGCGGAGGGGGGGGGGGAGGCGGAGGAGAGTGGGGTGGCGGAGGGGAGTGGGGTGGCTGAGGGGAGTGGGATGGCTGAGGGGAGTGGGGTGGCTGAGGGAGTGGGGAGGCTGAGGAGAGGGGTGGCTGAGGGGAGTGGGGTGGCTGAGGGGAGTGGGGTGGCTGAGGGGAGTGGGGAGGCTGAGGAGAGTGGGGTGGCTGAGGGGAGTGGGGTGGCTGAGGGGAGTGGGGTGGCTGAGGGGAGTGGGGTGGCTGAGGGGAGTGGGGTGGCTGAGGGGAGTGGGGTGGCTGAGGGGAGTGGGGAGGCTGAGGGGAGTGGGTGGCTGAGGGGAGTGGGGTGGCTGAGGGGAGTGGGGTGGCTGAGGGGAGTGGGGTGGCTGAGGGGAGTGGGGTGGCTGAGGGGAGTGGGGTGGCTGAGGGGAGTGGGGTGGCTGAGGGGAGTGGGGAGGCTGAGGAGAGTGGGGTGGCTGAGGGGAGTGGGGTGGCTGAGGGGAGGGGGGTGGCTGAGGGGAGTGGGGTGGCTGAGGGGAGTGGGGTGGCTGAGGGGAGTGGGGTGGCTGAGGGGAGTGGGGTGGCTGAGGGGAGTGGGGAGGCTGAGGGGAGTGGGGTGGCTGAGGGGAGTGGGGTGGCTGAGGGGAGTGGGGTGGCTGAGGGGAGTGGGGTGGCTGAGGGAAAGTGGGGTGGCTGAGGGGAGTGGGGTGGCTGAGGGGAGTGGGGTGGCTGAGGGGAGTGGGGTGGCTGAGGGGAGTGGGGAGGCTGAGGAGAGTGGGGAGGCTGAGGAGAGTGGGGAGGCTGAGGAGAGTGGAGAGGCTAGGGTGGGGAGGCTTGGGGTGAGTGGGGAGGCTGGAGGAGTGGGGAGACTGTGGGGAGTGGGGAGACTGTGGGGAGTGGGGGGAGTTGGGAGACTGGGGGGAGTGAGAAGGCTGGGGGCTGGGGTGAGGAGGCTTGGGGATTGGGGAGGCTTGTGTAACAAGAGGGATTTTGAGAGGGAGTGATATGGTGTGTGTTGGTTCACTATCTATGAAATGTGTGTGAGGGTTGAGTACATGTTGTTTAGTTCAAGTATGATCCTGTGAACTGAAACGCTAGCTACTGGAGGAGGAGGTTGGTGTAGCAACAGATGTGTGTTTGTGTGTGTGTGTTGGGGGGGGGGGGGGCGGTCTACTGTGTAAGTGTCGGGGGTTAGGGAGAGTGTCTAGTGTGTCTAAGTGTCAGTGTTGTGAGTGGGTGTAAGTCTAGGTGTCAGTGTGTTATGTGTACCAGAGAGTGTCTAGTGTGTAAGTCTAAGTGTCAGTGTGTTATGTGTACCAGAGAGTGTCTAGTGTGTAAGTCTAAGTATTGTTCGAGAGCATAAACTCTGTTTAACTTCAACTAACGGTAAATTGACCACTTGCGAGTTTCGGGCTATAAGGAAGTTGGAGTTTTGTACATCAATAGTTAGCAGAATTACCGGCTATAATATGGTTGTTGTACATTAATAGTTAGCAGAATTACCAGCTATAATATGGTTGTAGTACATTAATAGTTAGCAGAATTACCGGCTATAATATGGTTGTAGTACATTAATAGTTAGCAGAATTACCGGCTATAATATGGTTGTAGTACATTAATAGTTAGCAGAATTAATATGGTTGTAGTACATTAATAGTTAGCAGAATTACCGGCTATAATGGTTGTAGTACATTAATAGTTAGCAGAATTACCAGCTATAATATGGTTGTAGTACATTAATAGTTAGCAGAATTACCGGCTATAATATGGTTGTTGTACATTAATAGTTAGCAGAATTACCGGCTATAATATGGTTGTAGTACATTAATAGTTAGCAGAATTACCGGCTATAATATGGTTGTAGTACATTAATAGTTAGCAGAATTACCGGCTATAATATGGTTGTTGTACATTAATAGTTAGCAGAATTACCGGCTATAATATGGTTGTAGTACATTAATAGATAGCAGAATACGGCTATAATATGGTTGTAGTACATTAATAGTTAGCAGAATTACCGGCTATAATATGGTTTGTACATTAATAGTTAGCAGAATTACCGGCTATAATATGGTTGTTGTACATTAATAGTTAGCAGAATTACCGGCTATAATATGGTTGTAGTACATTAATAGTTAGCAGAATTACCGGCTATAATATGGTTGTAGTACATTAATAGTTAGCAGAATTACCAGCTATAATATGGTTGTAGTACATTAATAGTTAGCAGAATTACCGGCTATAATATGGTTGTTGTACATTAATAGTTAGCAGAATTACCGGCTATAATATGGTTGTTGTACATTAATAGTTAGCAGAATTACCGGCTATAATATGGTTGCTGTACATTAATAGTTAGCAGAATTACCGGCTATAATATGGTTGTAGTACATTAATAGTTAGCAGAATTACCGGCTATAATATGGTTGTAGTACATTAATAGTTAGCAGAATTACCGCTATAATATGGTTGTTGTACATTAATAGTTAGCAGAATTACCGGCTATAATATGGTTGTTGTACATTAATAGTTAGCAGAATTACCGGCTATAATATGGTTGTTGTACATTAATAGTTAGCAGAATTACCGGCTATAATATGGTTGTAGTACATTAATAGTTAGCAGAATTACCGGCTATAATATGGTTGTAGTACATTAATAGTTAGCAGAATTACCAGCTATAATATGGTTGTAGTACATTAATAGTTAGCAGAATTACCGGCTATAATATGGTTGTAGTACATTAATAGTTAGCAGAATTACCGGCTATAATATGGTTGTAGTACATTAATAGTTAGCAGAATTACCAGCTATAATATGGTTGTAGTACATTTATGTGTATCAGAAATTACCGGCTATAATATGGTTGTAGTACATTAATAGTTAGCAGAATTACCAGCTATAATATGGTTGTAGTACATTAATAGTTAGCAGAATTACCGGCTATAATATGGTTGTAGTACATTAATAGTTAGCAGAATTACCAGCTATAATATGGTTGTAGTACATTAATAGTTAGCAGAATTACCGGCTATAATATGGTTGTAGTACATTAATAGTTAGCAGAATTACCGGCTATAATATGGTTGTAGTACATTAATAGTTAGCAGAATTACCGCTATAATATGGTTGTTGTACATTAATAGTTAGCAGAATTACCGGCTATAATATGGTTGTTGTACATTAATAGTTAGCAGAATTACCGGCTAAATATGGTTTGTAGTACATTAATAGTTAGCAGAATTACCGGCTATAATATGGTTGTAGTACATTAATAGTTAGCAGAATTACCAGCTATAATATAGTTGGTTGTAGTACATTAATAGTTAGCAGAATTACCGGCTATAATATGGTTGTTGTACATTAATAGTTAGCAGAATTACCGGCTATAATATGGTTGTAGTACATTAATAGTTAGCAGAATTACCGGCTATAATATGGTTGTAGTACATTAATAGTTAGCAGAATTACCGGCTATAATATGGTTGTAGTACATTAATAGTTAGCAGAATTACCGGCTATAATATGGTTGTAGTACATTAATAGTTAGCAGAATTACCGCCTATAATATCTTTGTCGTACATTAATAGTTAGCAGAATTACCGGCTATAATATGGTTGTAGTACATTAATAGTTAGCAGAATTACCGGCTATAATATGGTTGTAGTACATTAATAGTTAGCAGAATTACCGGCTATAATATGGTTGTTGTACATTAATAGTTAGCAGAATTACCGGCTATAATATGGTTGTAGTACATTAATAGTTAGCAGAATTACCAGCTATAATATGGTTGTTGTACATTAATAGTTAGCAGAATTACCGGCTATAATATGGTTGTAGTACATTAATAGTTAGCAGAATTACCGGCTATAATATGGTTGTAGTACATTAATAGTTAGCAGAATTACCGGCTATAATATGGTTGTAGTACATTAATAGTTAGCAGAATTACCGGCTATAATATGGTTGTAGTACATTAATAGTTAGCAGAATTACCGGCTATAATATGGTTGTAGTACATTAATAGTTAGCAGAATTACCGGCTATAATATGGTTGTAGTACATTAATAGTTAGCAGAATTACCGGCTATAATATGGTTGTAGTACATTAATAGTTAGCAGAATTACCGGCTATAATATGGTTGTAGTACATTAATAGTTAGCAGAATTACCGGCTATAATATGGTTGTAGTACATTATAGTTAGCAGAATTACCGGCTATAATATGGTTGTAGTACATTAATAGTTAGCAGAATTACCGGCTATAATATGGTTGTTGTACATTAATAGTTAGTAGAATTACGGCTATAATATGGTTGTAGTACATTAATAGTTAGCAGAATTACCGGCTATAATATGGTTGTAGTACATTAATAGTTAGCAGAATTACCGGCTATAATATGGTTGTAGTACATTAATAGTTAGCAGAATTACCGGCTATAATATGGTTGTAGTACATTAATAGTTAGCAGAATTACCGCTATAATATGGTTGTAGTACATTAATAGTTAGCAGAATTACCGGCTATAATATGGTTGTTGTACATTAATAGTTAGCAGAATTACCGGCTATAATATGGTTGTAGTACATTAATAGTTAGCAGAATTACCGGCTATAATATGGTTGTTGTACATTAATAGTTAGCAGAATTACCGGCTATAATATGGTTTGTAGTACATTAATAGTTAGCAGAATTACCGGCTATAATATGGTTGTTGTACATTAATAGTTAGCAGAATTACGGCTATAATATGGTTGTAGTACATTAATAGTTAGCAGAATTACCGGCTATAATATGGTTGTAGTACATTAATAGTTAGCAGAATTACCGGCTATAATATGGTTGTAGTACATTAATAGTTAGCAGAATTACCGGCTATAATATGGTTGTAGTACATTAATAGTTAGCAGAATTACCGGCTATAATATGGTTGTAGTACATTAATAGTTAGCAGAATTACCGGCTATAATATGGTTGTAGTACATTAATAGTTAGCAGAATTACCGGCTATAATATGGTTGTAGTACATTAATAGTTAGCAGAATTACCGGCTATAATATGGTTGTTGTACATTAATAGTTAGCAGAATTACCGGCTATAATATGGTTGTAGTACATTAATAGTTAGCAGAATTACCGGCTATAATATGGTTGTAGTACATTAATAGTTAGCAGAATTACCGGCTATAATATGGTTGTAGTACATTAATAGTTAGCAGAATTACCGGCTATAATATGGTTGTAGTACATTAATAGTTAGCAGAATTACCGGCTATAATATGGTTGTAGTACATTAATAGTTAGCAGAATTACCGGCTATAATATGGTTGTAGTACATTAATAGTTAGCAGAATTACCGGCTATAATATGGTTGTAGTACATTAATAGTTAGCAGAATTACCGGCTATAATATGGTTGTAGTACATTAATAGTTAGCAGAATTACCGGCTATAATATGGTTGTAGTACATTAATAGTTAGCAGAATTACCGGCTATAATATGGTTGTAGTACATTAATAGTTAGCAGAATTACCGGCTATAATATGGTTGTAGTACATTAATAGTTAGCAGAATTACCGGCTATAATATGGTTGTAGTACATTAATAGTTAGCAGAATTACCGGCTATAATATGGTTGTAGTACATTAATAGTTAGCAGAATTACCGCTATAATATGGTTGTTGTACATTAATAGTTAGCAGAATTACCGGCTATAATATGGTTGTAGTACATTAATAGTTAGCAGAATTACCGCTATAATATGGTTGTAGTACATTAATAGTTAGCAGAATTACCGGCTATAATATGGTTGTAGTACATTAATAGTTAGCAGAATTACCGGCTATAATATGGTTGTAGTACATTAATAGTTAGCAGAATTACCGGCTATAATATGGTTGTAGTACATTAATAGTTAGCAGAATTACCGGCTATAATATGGTTGTAGTACATTAATAGTTAGCAGAATTACCGGCTATAATATGGTTGTAGTACATTAATAGTTAGCAGAATTACCGGCTATAATATGGTTGTAGTACATTAATAGTTAGCAGAATTACCGGCTATAATATGGTTGTAGTACATTAATAGTTAGCAGAATTACCGGCTATAATATGGTTGTAGTACATTAATAGTTAGCAGAATTACCGGCTATAATATGGTTGTAGTACATTAATAGTTAGCAGAATTACCGGCTATAATATGGTTGTAGTACATTAATAGTTAGCAGAATTACCGGCTATAATATGGTTGTAGTACATTAATAGTTAGCAGAATTACCGGCTATAATATGGTTGTTGTACATTAATAGTTAGCAGAATTACCGGCTATAATATGGTTGTTGTACATTAATAGTTAGCAGAATTACCGGCTATAATATGGTTGTAGTACATTAATAGTTAGCAGAATTACCGGCTATAATATGGTTGTTGTACATTAATAGTTAGCAGAATTACCGGCTATAATATGGTTGTAGTACATTAATAGTTAGCAGAATTACCGGCTATAATATGGTTGTAGTACATTAATAGTTAGCAGAATTACCGGCTATAATATGGTTGTAGTACATTAATAGTTAGCAGAATTACCGGCTATAATATGGTTGTTGTACATTAATAGTTAGCAGAATTACCGGCTATAATATGGTTGTAGTACATTAATAGTTAGCAGAATTACCGGCTATAATATGGTTGTAGTACATTAATAGTTAGCAGAATTACCGGCTATAATATGGTTGTAGTACATTAATAGTTAGCAGAATTACCGGCTATAATATGGTTGTAGTACATTAATAGTTAGCAGAATACCGGCTATAATATGGTTGTAGTACATTAATAGTTAGCAGAATTACCGGCTATAATATGGTTGTAGTACATTAATAGTTAGCAGAATTACCGGCTATAATATGGTTGTAGTACATTAATAGTTAGCAGAATTATACCGGCTATA
This sequence comes from Paralithodes platypus, assembly GCA_032716605.1. Lineage (NCBI taxonomy): Eukaryota > Metazoa > Arthropoda > Malacostraca > Decapoda > Lithodidae > Paralithodes > Paralithodes platypus. The sequence goes on along the minus strand of CM064547.1, from coordinate 1,084,711 downwards.
ATATGGTTGTAGTACATTAATAGTTAGCAGAATTACCGGCTATAATATGGTTGTAGTACATTAATAGTTAGCAGAATTACCGGCTATAATATGGTTGTAGTACATTAATAGTTAGCAGAATTACCGGCTATAATATGGTTGTTGTACATTAATAGTTAGCAGAATTACCGGCTATAATATGGTTGTAGTACATTAATAGTTAGCAGAATTACCGGCTATAATATGGTTGTAGTACATTAATAGTTAGCAGAATTACCGGCTATAATATGGTTGTAGTACATTAATAGTTAGCAGAATTACCGGCTATAATATGGTTGTAGTACATTAATAGTTAGCAGAATTACCGGCTATAATATGGTTGTAGTACATTAATAGTTAGCAGAATTACCGGCTATAATATGGTTGTAGTACATTAATAGTTAGCAGAATTACCGGCTATAATATGGTTGTAGTACATTAATAGTTAGCAGAATTACCGGCTATAATATGGTTGTAGTACATTAATAGTTAGCAGAATTACCGGCTATAATATGGTTGTAGTACATTAATAGTTAGCAGAATTACCAGCTATAATATGGTTGTAGTACATTAATAGTTAGCAGAATTACCGGCTATAATATGGTTGTAGTACATTAATAGTTAGCAGAATTACCGGCTATAATATGGTTGTTGTACATTAATAGTTAGCAGAATTACCGGCTATAATATGGTTGTAGTACATTAATAGTTAGCAGAATTACCGGCTATAATATGGTTGTAGTACATTAATAGTTAGCAGAATTACCGGCTATAATATGGTTGTAGTACATTAATAGTTAGCAGAATTACCAGCTATAATATGGTTGTAGTACATTAATAGTTAGCAGAATTACCGGCTATAAAATGGTTGTAGTACATTAATAGTTAGCAGAATTACCGGCTATAATATGGTTGTAGTACATTAATAGTTAGCAGAATTACCAGCTATAATATGGTTGTAGTACATTAATAGTTAGCAGAATTACCGGCTATAATATGGTTGTAGTACATTAATAGTTAGCAGAATTACCGGCTATAATATGGTTGTAGTACATTAATAGTTAGCAGAATTACCGGCTATAATATGGTTGTAGTACATTAATAGTTAGCAGAATTACCGGCTATAATATGGTTGTAGTACATTAATAGTTAGCAGAATTACCGGCTATAATATGGTTGTAGTACATTAATAGTTAGCAGAATTACCGGCTATAATATGGTTGTTGTACATTAATAGTTAGCAGAATTACCGGCTATAATATGGTTGTAGTACATTAATAGTTAGCAGAATTACCGGCTATAATATGGTTGTAGTACATTAATAGTTAGCAGAATTACCGGCTATAATATGGTTGTAGTACATTAATAGTTAGCAGAATTACCGGCTATAATATGGTTGTAGTACATTAATAGTTAGCAGAATTACCGGCTATAATATGGTTGTAGTACATTAATAGTTAGCAGAATTACCGGCTATAATATGGTTGTAGTACATTAATTAGTTAGCAGAATTACCGGCTATAATATGGTTGTAGTACATTAATAGTTAGCAGAATTACCGGCTATAATATGGTTGTAGTACATTAATAGTTAGCAGAATTACCGGCTATAATATGGTTGTTGTACATTAATAGTTAGCAGAATTACCGGCTATAATATGGTTGTAGTACATTAATAGTTAGCAGAATTACCGGCTATAATATGGTTGTAGTACATTAATAGTTAGCAGAATTACCAGCTATAATATGGTTGTAGTACATTAATAGTTAGCAGAATTACCGGCTATAATATGGTTGTAGTACATTAATAGTTAGCAGAATTACCGGCTATAATATGGTTGTAGTACATTAATAGTTAGCAGAATTACCGGCTATAATATGGTTGTAGTACATTAATAGTTAGCAGAATTACCGGCTATAATATGGTTGTTGTACATTAATAGTTAGCAGAATTACCGGCTATAATATGGTTGTAGTACATTAATAGTTAGCAGAATTACCGGCTATAATATGGTTGTAGTACATTAATAGTTAGCAGAATTACCGGCTATAATATGGTTGTAGTACATTAATAGTTAGCAGAATTACCGGCTATAATATGGTTGTAGTACATTAATAGTTAGCAGAATTACCGGCTATAATATGGTTGTAGTACATTAATAGTTAGCAGAATTACCAGCTATAATATGGTTGTAGTACATTAATAGTTAGCAGAATTACCGGCTATAATATGGTTGTAGTACATTAATAGTTAGCAGAATTACCGGCTATAATATGGTTGTAGTACATTAATAGTTAGCAGAATTACCAGCTATAATATGGTTGTAGTACATTAATAGTTAGCAGAATTACCAGCTATAATATGGTTGTAGTACATTAATAGTTAGCAGAATTACCGGCTATAATATGGTTGTAGTACATTAATAGTTAGCAGAATTACCGGCTATAATATGGTTGTAGTACATTAATAGTTAGCAGAATTACCAGCTATAATATGGTTGTAGTACATTAATAGTTAGCAGAATTACCAGCTATAATATGGTTGTAGTACATTAATAGTTAGCAGAATTACCAGCTATAATATGGTTGTAGTACATTAATAGTTAGCAGAATTTTACCATCTATAATATGGTTGTAGTACTTTTATATTTTACCATCTATAATATGGTTGTAGTACTTTTATATTTTACCATCTATAATATGGTTGTAGTACTTTTATATTTTACCATCTATAATATGGTTGTAGTACATTAATAGTTAGCAGAATTACCAGCTATAATATGGTTGTAGTACATTAATAGTTAGCAGAATTACCAGCTATAATATGGTTGTAGTACATTTATATTTTACCAGCTATAATATGGTTGTAGTACATTTATAAATACCTAAAACCAAATTCAACGTACTTCTTATCAATCAAAACCTACATTATTATTGCATATCTGTTTTATATCGATGTTTCAACTCCAACTTCCTTATAGCCAGAAACTTGCAAGTGGTTAATTGCAAAGTTCCTATCAAGATTTCTAAGATATTTTGAAGATTATGTAGTGAAACACGGTGCTAATTGTATAAACCTGGTCTTAATATGATGCAGAGAATGAATAGTTTCATATTTTGTCATCAAGTATCGAGACATTAGCTGCTAAGGGGTCCAATTTACCGCCAGCTGAACAGAAACAGAGTATAGTGTGCAAGTCTAAAGCCGGTATCACACAAGCACTTTTTCCCTCAACACTGGTCTGGCAGCTTATGAGGTCAACATTTATAATATTTCGGTTACCTAAATTAATCTACTATCGGTCTAGTTTCCGATACCAGTGTCAAATATTCCAGAAATGTTGCCAGAATTTTTTTGATCATCGAATGTTGACTATAAAAGCTCTCATGTGATACTGACTTTAGTCTAAGTATAGTTGGAGCCTATAGTCTAATCGCTGTTAGTAGGCGAGAATTCATGACCTCTATCCTCTGTAACTACAAAATGGCAAGAGAACATTGGCTGTAAATTTCCACGTCTATTCCTTGACTAACTCTTCCCAAATGGTAGACATATTAGCTCGATTACTCTAGTCATTTTTGAGTTACAGAGGTTAGAGGTCATGAATTCTGGCCTACTTACAGCGAATAGACTATAGTGTAGTGGGCCGGAGAGAACCGTTAGTCGGCCTGGAGGAGAGTTAAGGGGAGATGAGTCCTTTTTCTGGACCCCTTTCTCCTTCGTGTTTAGTTTTGAGATTTTAATATGTTCGGCCCATTAGCTTGGCGATGTTGATACCTTTCGCCCCATTTCGTTGTCAATTGTAAGACCTTTCGTGCAATTTAGGTGTCGATTTTTTTACGGCGAGCGATAGCGAGCCTGTCATTTTAAGGCGAACCGGCATTCGGCTGGGACATTTTTCTACCGAAAAATGTACACATTTTTCTTGAAGGGGGGTCAAGGGGGTGTTTTTTTGTTCTAGGGAGGAAACTAATACAATAATAATAAGATACCTAAATGAGCCAATAGAAAGACCCATCTCCCCTTAAGGGGGTTGGCAGTGAAGGGGCTGACGTGAACATCAAAGGTGGGACTAAACTAGGTGGGGGAGGGGGGGGGGGGGGGGCGGAACACTCGTTGAGGGGGGGTCACCGGCTTTTTTTGTCTTCTTTTTTCTCTCTTTACCTGGCTTGTATCCATTCGGCCCCATTCAGCCAACTGTTTTAAGACATTTATCCCCATACAGGTGTCGATTTCTTCCTGGCGAGCGATTGCGAGCCAGAATTGTATGGAGAAATCCGGCTTCGCCGGAGAAATGTTTCTATCGAAAAATGTACAAATTTAGCTTGCTGTCAATTTTTGTTTTATATATGCTGGCTTGCTACCGCTCGCCAGGAAAATATTGACACGTGGATGGGGATAAATGTCCTAAAACAGTAGGCTGAATGGGGCCGACGTGAACATCAAAGGTGGGACTAAACTAGGTTGGGGGGGGGGGGGGGGGCGGTAATGGGCCGGAACACTCGTTAAGGCGCTATACCCTCCTATCCCTCCCATCAACCACCTCCACCACCTCCATATTAACCCTTTGAGTACCAGCGACGGGGGTTATATTTTATTCTAGCTATAATTAGACGATATTGTGCGGCTTAAGGAGAGATGGTTCACTTTTTGGCCGATTTTTGCAAGTATTCATTATTTTTCTAGTTTCCTCCCTAGACCTCCATCAAATTTAAAAAAAACATGCATTAGATCCCCCTTCTAGAATAATTTGTACATTTTTCGGTAGAAAAATTTCCCGGCCAAAGGCCGGTTCTTCCAACATTACAGGCTCACTATCGTTCGCCAGGGAAAAAATTGACACCTAAATAGCACGAAAGGTCTAAATATTGACGAAGAAATGGGGAGAAAGGTCTTAAAATCAACTAACTAATGGAGCAAACATTTTAACATCGGAAAACTAATGGGGCTACACATGAGGGAGAAAGTGGTCCAAAAAACGGCCCATCTCCTCTTAAGAAGGATCTGGGCTACTTAAAAGGATTGGTTGAGATAGTTTGAAGTCTCATTATTGCTATTGGAAGGACGCCTGAGCTGAATTGAATCGTATAATAGTTATAATGGGTTAACACCAAGGAATTCCCTGGTGCTGAATGGGTTAACAACAAGGCATTCCCTGGTGCTGAATGGGTTAACAACAAGGCATTCCCTGGTGCTGAATGGGTTAACAATAAGGCATTCCCTGGTGCTGAATGGGTTAACACCAAGGCATTCCCTGGTGCTGAATGGGTTAACACCAAGGCATTCCCTGGTGCTGAATGTGTTAACACCAAGGCATTCCCTGGTGCTGAATCGGTTAACACCAAGGCATTCCCTGGTGCTGAATGGGTTAACAACAAGGCATTCCCTGGTGCTGAATGGGTTAACACCAAGACATTCCCTGGTGCTGAAGGGGTTAACAACAAGGCATTCCCTGGTGCTGAAGGGGTTAACACCAAGGCATTCCCTGGTGCTGAATGGGTTAACACCAAGGCATTCCTGGTGCTGAATGGGTTAACACCAAGGCATTCCCTGGTGCTGAAGGGGTTAACACCAAGGCATTCCCTGGTGCTGAATGGGTTAACACCAAAGCATTCCCTGGTGATGAATGGGTTAACACCAAGGCATTCCCTGGTGCTGAAAGGGTTAACAACAAGGCATTCCCTGGTGCTGAATGGGTTAACACCAAGGCATTCCCTGGTGCTGAATGGGTTAACACCAAGGCATTCCCTGGTGCTGAATAGGTTAACAACAAGGCATTCCCTGGTGCTGAATGGGTTAACACCAAGGCATTCCCTGGTGCTGAATGGGTTAACAACAAGGCATTCCCTGGTGCTGAATGGGTTAACACCAAGGCATTCCCTGGTGCTGAAGGGGTTAACAACAAGGCATTCCCTGGTGCTGAATGGGTTAACACCAAGGCATTCCCTGGTGCTGAATGGGTTAACACCAAGGCATTCCCTGGTGCTGAATGGGTTAACACCAAGGCATTCCCTGGTGCTGAATGGGTTAACAACAAGGAATTCCCTGGTGCTGAATGGGTTAACACCAAGGCATTCCCTGGTGCTGAATGGGTTAATACCAAGGCATTCCCTGGTGCTGAATGGGTTAACAACAAGGCATTCCCTGGTGCTGAATGGGTTAACACCAAGGCATTCCCTGGTGCTGAATGGGTTAACACCAAGGCATTCCCTGGTGCTGAATGGGTTAACAACAAGGCATTCCCTGGTGCTGAATGGGTTAACACCAAGGCATTCCCTGGTGCTGAATGGGTTAACAACAAGGCATTCCCTGGTGCTGAATGGGTTAACACCAAGGCATTCCCTGGTGCTGAATGGGTTAACAACAAGGCATTCCCTGGTGCTGAATGGGTTAACAACAAGGCATTCCCTGGTGCTGAATCGGTTAACACCAAGGCATTCCCTGGTGCTGAATGGGTTAACACCAAGGCATTCCCTGGTGCTGAATGGGTTAACACCAAGGCATTCCCTGGTGCTGAATGGGTTAACAAGGTATTCCCTGGTGCTGAATGGGTTAACACCAAGGCATTCCCTGGTACTGAATGGGTTAACACCAAGGAATTCCCTGGTGCTGAATGGGTTAACAACAAGGAATTCCCTGGTGCTGAATGGGTTAACACCAAGGAATTCCCAGGTGCCGAATGGGTTAACACCAAGGAATTCCCTGGTGCTGAATGGGTTAACAACAAGAAATTCCCTGGTGCTAAATGGGTTAACTACAAGGAATTCCCTGGTGCTGAATGGGTTAACTACAAGGAATTCCTTGGTGCTGAATTGGGTTAACAACAAGGAATTTCCTGGTGCTGAATGGGTTAACTACAAGGAATTCCTTGGTGCTGAATGGGTTAACTACAAGGAATTCCCTGGTGCTGAATGGGTTAACAACAAGGAATTTCCTGGTGCTGAATGGGTTAACTACAAGGAATTCCTTGGTGCTGAATGGGTTAACTACAAGGAATTCCCTGGTGCTGAATGGGTTAACTACAAGGAATTCCTTGGTGCTGAAATGGGTTAACAATAAGGAATTCCCTGATGCTGAATTGGTTAACAAGAAGGAATTCCCTGGTGCTAAATGGGTTAACTACAAGGAATTCCCTGGTGCTGAATGGGTTAACTACAAGGAATTCCCTGGTGCTGAATGGGTTAACTACAAGGAATTCCCTGGTGCTGAATGGGTTAACTACAAGGAATTCCCTGGTGCTGAATGGGTTAACAACAAGGAATTCCCTGGTGCTGAATGGGTTAACTACAAGGAATTCCCTGGTGCTGAATGGGTTAACTACAAGGAATTCCCTGGTGCTGAATGGGTTAACTACAAGGAATTCCCTGGTGCTGAATAGGTTAACTACAAGGAATTCCTTGGTGCTGAATGGGTTAACTACAAGGAATTCCCTGGTGCTGAATGGGTTAACTAGAAGATATTCCCGGGTGCTGAATGGGTGAACTACACACGCCTTAGCTCCATACCTAGCCTGTCATATAACGTTAATGGGGGATCGTTCACTTTTTGGCCGATTTTTTGCATGTATTCATTATTTTTCTAGTTTCCTACCTAGACCTCCATCAAATTAAAACAACAAATTAATTACATCCCCCTTCTAGATTAATTTGTACATTTTTTGATAGAAAAATTTCCCGGCCAAAGGCCGGTTCTTCCAACATTACAAGCTCACTATCGTGCGCCAGGGAAAGAATCGACACTTAAATAGCACGAAAGGTCTAAATATTGACGAAAAATGGGGCGAAAGGTCCTAAATTCGACTAACTAATGGGGCAAACGGCTTAGCATCTCAAAACTAATGTGGCTAAACATGAGGGAGAAAGCGGTCCAGAAAACCGGGTCATCCCCCCTTAAGGGATACTGTGGCTTACCTCTCCTTACAAGCCCTATCACCACTTCACCTTATTAACTTACACACTTCTTCCTCCACACTCACCAGCCTATTCTTCCTCATGAGAGATTGATGGGATAGGCTGAGGCGCATGGAATTGGTGGGTCGTTTTTGGGATGGATTAGGTCATGGCTAATTGGTAGGAAGCAGAGAGTCAGCATAAATGGTATTAAGTCAGAATGGGGTGCAATTAAAAGTGGTGTCCCCCAGGGATCTGTATTAGGTCCTCTGTTGTTTGTTATGTACAAAAATTACCTTGATTTAGGTATAACTAGTAGGATAAGTAAATTCGCAGACGATAGCAAAATGGGGAGGAAAATTGATTCAGATAGCGATATAGAGTGCCTCCAAAGGGATCTAGATACCTTACACGAATGGTCAGTAAATTGGCTGATGAATTTTAACATTGACAAATGCAAGGTATTAAAGATAGGGAAGATGAATGCAAATGCAAAATGTAAACTAGCTAATATGGAATCAGAATACTCAGACTGAGAAAGATCTAGGTGTGTTTGTTAGCAATGATTTGAAACCTAGAAAACAATGTATAAGTGTTCGTAACAAGGCAAACAGCATTCTCGGATTCATCTCTAAGAGTGTGAGTAACTACTGCTACCCTACAGTTATTATGTATGTAAATTTCCAAATTATATAGTTGTATTATATATATATATATATATATATATATATATATATATATATATATATACAGTATATATATAAAAGCAATACTCTCTTGTTGAGGGAAGCGGAGTCGGATGATAAAAAAAAAAAAAAGTATATATATATATACAGTATATATATTAAGTAGTTCTGTCAAATGTGTTTCTCCCGCGGTGTTCTCATATGCTATACGTTATGTTATGGTAGTGAATGCAAGGAACGCGAGATGTGAACATCATCAGCAGCAGCAGTCCTCTCCTTGATTACCCTGGAGCAGAACCTGAGAAACATGATAGCGGTATTAAGGGAGGCTGCTGTAAAGACTGCTAACAAGGGAACACGAGACGGTCCTCGCGGGGGGAGAGAGAGAGAGAGAGAGAGAGAGAGAGGGGCAGGGAGGCAGAGAGAAGATAGAAAGAGAGAGAGGGGCAGAGAGAAGAGAGAGAGAGAGAGAAGAGGCAGGAAGGCAGAGAGTGAGTGAGAGGGAAAGTACGACAGGAAATGGATGAAATGTAACTCTGTGTCTTTGTTTGTCTATCTATTTATCTATATATATATCTTTCTATATATCTATCTATCTATCTATCTATTTATGTGTATGTATGTATGTCTGTTTGTCTGTCTGTATATATATATATTATGAAGACGAAGAAGGAGGAGGAGTAAGTATCGTTGGTATTATGATGTGGTGTAGGGAGAAGAGTGGGGGCATCATTTTGTTTCTCTCCTTTGATCTCTTTCCCTGGCTTGTATCCATTCGGCCCCATTCAGCCAACTGTTGTAAGACGTTTATCCCCATCCAGGTGTCAATTTCTTCCTGGCGAGCGATAGCGAGCCAGCATTGTATGGAGAAATTCGGCTTTGCCGGAGACATTTTTCTATCGAAAAATATACAAATTTAGCTTGCTGTCAAAACAAAAATATATATACGCTGGCTCGCTACCGCTCGCCAGGAAAATATTGACACCTGGATGGGGATAAACGTCTTAAAACAGTAGGCTGAATGGAGCCGAATGGATACAAGCCAAAGAGAGAGAAAAAACGCGAGGTGGGGTCCCTTAAGCCGATGACTTCACGGTAGAAGTGTCGTAACGAGGTACTTGTCTTCTGTCTCCGCTGATACTACTGCTGCTCGGGGGGACGTACAGGGGAGACAGTGAAGATGATGACAGGTAGACGGGTAGATACGGGGAAGGTAGACATATGGAGACAGTGATGATGATGACAGGTAGATAGTGATGATGTAATTAGGTAGATAGTGATGATGATGATAGGTAGATAGGTAGATAGGAGGAAAGGTAGACATACAGACACAGTGATGATGATGACAGGTAGATAGTGATGATGTAATTAGGTAGATAGTGATGATGATGATAGGTAGACTGGTAGATAGAGGGAAAGGTAGACATACAGAGACAGTGATGATGATGACAGGTAGATAGTGATGATGTAATTAGGTAGATAGTGATGATGATGATAGGTAGACAGGTAGATAAAGGGAAAGGTAGACATACAGAGACAGTGATGATGATGACAGGTAGATAGTGATGATGTAATTAGGTAGATAGTGATGATGATGATAGGTAGACAGGTAGATAGAGGGAAAGGTAGACATACAGAGACAGTGATGATGATGACAGGTAGATAGTGATGATGTAATTAGGTAGATAGTGATGATGATGATAGGTAGACAGGTAGATAGAGGGAAAGGTAGACATATAGAGACAGTGATGATGATGACAGGTAGACAGGTAGACATATAGAGACAGTGATGATGATGACAGGTAGACAGGTAGATAGAGGGAAAGGTAGTGATGATGATGACAGGTAGACTGGTAGATAGGAGGAAAGGTAGGCATATAGAGACAGTGATGATTATGACAGGTAGATAGAGGGAAAGGTAGTGATAATGATGCCAGGTAGATAGTGATGATGTAATTAGGTAGATAGTGATGATGATGATTATAAGTAGATAGAGGGAAAGGTAGACATATAGAGACAGTGATGATGATGACAGGTAGATAGTGATGATGTAATTAGGTAGATAGTGATGATGATGATGATAGGTAGATAGAGGGAAAGGTAGACATATACAGTAGAGACAGTGATGGTGATGACAGGTAGATGGAGGGAAAGGTAGTGATGATGATGACAGGTAGATAGAGGGAAAGGTAGATTGTGATGATGATGACAGGTAGATAGAGAGAAAGGTAGACATATAGAGACAGTGATGATGATGACAGGTAGATAGAGGGAATGGTAGATTGCGATGATGATGACAGGTAGAGTTAAACTTGCCACCTACATATAACCAGTGTATTGCTTCACTCCACAATGCTCAAAATATATATATCCCTAAAAGAAGATTTAGATCGACGCAGAACCAACCAAAATGGATGACTAATAAGCTAATAGATCTTATAGGAAAAAAGAAAGGAATATATAGAAAAATAAAGAAAGGCGAAAATCATTTACATATAATACTATCAGACTATCAAGACAGGTCAAAAAGGAAATCAGAAAAGCAAAAAGAAATTATGAAATAAGGATAGCCAGTGACTCAAAAAATAACCCTAAAGCTTTTTACCAACTATATAAATCTAAAGTTAGAAATGTAAAACTTCAATAGGAGAAATAACAGAAAATGATTTAGAAATGTGCAGTACATTAAATAGTCAGTTTCTTTCCGTTTTCACTAATGAAAATTTGGCACAGATTCCAGAAGTAAATATGGTATATAGTGATAGTATAGAAAATATGTTAAGTACAGTTAGTATAAGTAGAAATTATGTGCTTAAGGAAATTGACAGACTGAAACCTCAAAAATCGTCTGGTCCTGACGAGGTATATGCTAGAGTATTAAAAGAATGCAGAGATGAGTTAAGTAGCCCATTAGCATTTTTATTTAACAAGTCATTAGAAACAGGTTTAGTTCCAGAAGCTTGGAAGCTTGCAAATGTAGTTCCGATATTTAAAAAGGCGATAAATCGATAGCATCCAATTACCGTCCCATTAGTCTCACATCAATCATAGGAAAGTTGCTAGAGTCTATTATTGCTAGGAAAATTAGAAGCCACTTAGTAAAATTGAACTTAATAAATTCTTCTCAGCATGGATTCACTCAGGGACGTTCTTGCCTTACTAATTTGCTTAGCTTTTTCTCAGAGGTATATGAAGCAGTAGATAGTGACAAGTCATATGATATTATATATTTAGATTTCAGTAAAGCTTTCGACAGAGTCCCTCATGAGAGATTGATGAGAAAGGTTGAGGCACATGGAATAGGAGGGTCGTTGTTGGGATGGGTTAGGTCATGGCTAATTGGTAGGAAACAGAGTCAGCATAAATGGTACCAAGTCAGAGTGGGGAGCAGTCAAAAGTGGTGTCCCCCAGGTATCGGTATTAGGTCCCCTGTTGTTTCTTATATACATAAATGACCTAGATTTAGGTATAACTAGTAGGATAAGTAAATTCGCAGACGATACTAAAATGGGGAGATCAATTGATTCAGATAGCGATATAGAGTGCCTCCAAAGGGATCTAGATACCTTACATGAATGGTCAGTAAATTGGCAGATGAAGTTTAACATTGACAAATGCAAGGTATTAAAGATAGGGAAGATGCAAATTTTGTTTAAATATAAACTAGCTAATTTAGATTTAGAAAATTCAGACTGCGAGAAAGATCTAGGTGTGTTTGTTAGCAATGATTTGAAGCCTAGAAAACATTGTATAGGCGTTCGTAATAAGGCAAACAGGATTCTCGGGTTCATCTCTAGGAGTATGAGTAACAGAACTGCTGATGTTATCTTAAACCTTTACTTGTCATTAGTGAGACCCCATATGGATTATGCTGTCCAATTTTGGTATCCTTATTACAGAATGAACATAGATTCATTGGAGAGAGTACAGCGTAGAATGACAAAAATGATCCATAATATTAGAAATCTTCCGTATGAAGAAAGGTTGAAGAAATTAGGTTTACATTCGTTAGAGAGACGCAGAGTTAGAGGGGATATGATAGAGGTGTTCAAGTGGGTTAGTGGGATTAACAAAGGGGATATGACAAATGTACTAAAGCTCAGTGATAGCGGAAGAACTCGTACCAATGGTTTCAAATTAGATAAATTTCGTTTCAGAAAAGATATAGGCAAATATTGGTTTGGTAACATAGTTGTAGATGGGTGGAATGGACTACCAAGTGCTATAGTGGGATCTAAAACGGTAGGGAGCTTTAAGATAAAATTGGATAAGCATATGGACGAGAAGGGTTGGGTGTGAAGGGGGATCAGCCGGGTTGGGCCAATCAGCACTCTGCAGACCCCGTAATCCTGCGTTAATCTCTAACCGTTTTGGTAAGATGATCCTCAGGGTATTGTTACGATCCAGGTTCTCAAAGACACAGGGCTCTTCAACATTGGACTAGATAATGGCAAAATGCAACAACGGTAACACTAGATTCAACCCCTGCCTTAAACACTGGAAAACAAAACACCATTACCGCCCTGAGTCGTGCCTGGACAACGAGGTATCCTATGACTCGGTAACTGGTGCACACACACTAGGCTGACGCTCGATGAAACAGCCTATTCTCAAACAGTAAAAGATTACTCGATTAGGTTACACAAAGAAAAGATAGTTAACATGATTAATTAACGTTACGGTAGATACTCAAATAACTGGCACTCCTGTATTAAAGAAAGTGCAATGCTAGTCCTGCAACATCAACTGGAAACTTCTGAAATAAGTCTGATGCTGGGAAGATGTTCGTAAAGAATCTTGAACAATTATAATGCAGAATACGGGTCACAATAAATGCTAGGACATATAGTAATAATAGGCAGGCGAATAATAAAGACTGCGCAAAGGTAGTAATGTTCGACAACTAAAGAAATGCTTCGTGACACAACGCAACAGCCTACTCGGGTTGTGCAACTCAACAACAACCTCGGCTCAAAAGTGCAGTGAATAATAATGTTGCATACATATAATAATGGGGGCTTATCTCTAACCAGTGTCTGCTCAGTTAATAAAGTCTAGCTGGGGTATCAAGGCAGGGCAACAATGGGCGAGCATGCGGCTCGTAGCCTAACGTTGTCCGAAGGTGGTATAATGACGATTACGTTATATGACGGGGATGCTCTCTTGATAAATCTAGGTCTCTAGTACCTAGTTCTATCCTGGCGATCCCTCAGAAGTCAACACAAAGAGGCAGCACTATGTTGCGAGGGATAGGCTATGGCCCTCTCACACCACAGCGCTGTGCTTGCAAAGTAAACCCACCCGAAGACAACTTAGGCTCCCACAGTACCTGTCGATGTCGTCCAGGGCTTGGCTAACACTGCACACATCGGAGACAACGACACAGTAACCTTACCCCTAGTCTAGCTTTAGATAACCAAGCAGAATCACTCAACACCTTGCCAGGGAGACATATACCGGTCTACAACCTTCCCGAGAGAGGACACACACGGAAAAGTCCGTCTCTCCAACCTCAATAAAGCATAATACCTCCTTAACCTAATACATGGAAATATCTGAGAGCTTCGCGTACAATACGACTGGTCGACGGTGAACGTCTATGCTGAAACCAGAAGGGATGTTGAGTTTAATAAAGATTAGAGAATGAGAAAGGAGAAGTCGAGAGAGAGAAATAGTATGCAAAGTGGCGAGTATGGGGGACAGAATTGCAAAGGATATAGGCGGTACGCGTGTCAGGCAAGCTCTGAGCTGGTAAAAAAACACGAGGCAGCGATGGGCAGGGACTAGTTGACCACCCGGCCGCCAACGCCGTCAGCGCCCAAGCGAGCCGCGTCATAGCTCACCCCGCTGCCAGGTGTACCCCCTCACCCTCTCTCGCTCGCCTCCCACACAAGCAACACTTATATTACAGCGAATATAAAATATAAGGCGTGGTCACAGACCAAAACAAAGACCATTTCTAGACTGTCTGTGGCAACACGACCCTAATGAAATAAAGCAGATCATTCTAGGACAACTGTAGCCTATCCCCCCATCCTGGCGAGCGCTAGCGAGCTGCAATGCCCCACGCAACCATTCTGCCAGCGCCGGGAGGCGTCACAGTATTAGAATGTTGAGCCTATAATTGGGCTTTGTAATTGGGGTTGTGTGGGACAGGGATCTGCCTTGCTTAGGCCAATCGGCTTTCTGCAGACTCCCATTTTCTTATGTTCTTATGTTCTTATGTAAAGGTAGTGATGATGATGACAGGTAGATAGGGGGAAAGGTAGACATATGTAGATACTGAGTTGTAGATAGTGATGATGATGACAGGTACAAAAATGTACCAATTTATCTTGAAAGGGGGTCTAGGGTGTGTTTTCTTTAAGTTTGATGGAAGTCTACGGAGAAAACTAATAAATAAATTAATATATAAATGAATATACCCAAAACGTTGCTACTATCCCCTTAACACCACCACCATCCCATTCGCACTGTGTACCAAACATGTATGCCTTATTTTTGATAAAGAAATATGGCTTTATTGGAGTTAATGATAATTATGAGGAAGGTAATGGCGAGGAAGAGGAAGATGTGATGATAATACTCGCCTATCCTCACCTGTTCTTCTTTCTCCTCCCGTTCCTCCTCCTTCCCCCTTCTTCTCCTGTTCCTCCTCTTGCACCACCACCTCCCTCTCTGTGTCCTCCTTCGTTCCACCTCATCCACCACCATCATCTCCCCCTTTTCTTCCTCCTGTTCCTCCTCCTCAATCACCACCACCACCTACTCCTCATCCTTCTGTTCCTCTTTCTCCACCTCCACCTCCTCCTTCACTAACCTTGCTTCTCCTCCTCCTTCTTCCTCTCCTCCTCCCTGTTGCTTCTCCTCTTCTTCCTCCTCCTCCTCCCTGCTTTAATTACCGTGAGATAATGTAAGATTAGGAATGATGTATATCCCTGGTGCTTCAAGGGGCTGTGAAGGGCCTCAGATCTGGGGCCTTAAGGGGAGGCAGTTGGTTTTACGAGTCTTCCTTCTCCCACATGTTTAGTCCCATTAGTTATGAGATTTCAAGACATACGCCTCATTTGTTTGGCGATTTTAAGACCTTTCGTCCAATTTCGTTATACATTTTAAGACCTATCGTGCCATTTAGGTGTCGATTCTTTCCTGACGAGCGATAGCAAGCCTGTAATTGTAAGAGGAATCGGCCTTCGGCCGCGACATTTTTTCTACAGAAATAATTGCAAATTTATCTTGAGGGGGGGTCTAGTGGATGTTTTGCTAAGTTTGAGGGATGTCTAGCGAGGAAACTAAGAATTTATGAATGAATGAATTTATAGGCCAAACAAGAATTCAGTGTCCCCTTAATAGTGTATAGCGCTGCTCAGACGCTCCCGTCCCCCATGTTTGTTTATTATATAGGATTACAAAAGGAAAGCAAGCAGAAACAGGTCTTCTTAGCTTCATTTTGTCACTCGTAAGGTCTACTGAGCTTCATTTAGGCACTCGGTAAAGGATGACAAATGGGTGCTTGAGGGCAAATTATATATAAGCTTATCATCCCTTACAATACCGGTGCCGTCCTTATAACTGTATGTTTTATTCTGTTGGTGGGGTAATGGTTTAGATGCTTATGTTCTGGGTGTGGTGTCCCGAATTCGTATCCCGGGAGGACCATATGCTTTCATTAGTTATTCAAGTACATTGGGGTTCGTAATTGATGATTAATGTTAAGAACGAGGTGTTACTTTTTGTTATTAGACGATTCATGTCAGCATAAAATGGGCCTCCAGCTATTATCAGGCTTCGAACTATCTCACTTAACCCTTTCCACTACCACAGATCCATCTTAAGCTGCACAAAGTCGTCCAAATATAGCTAGAATATACAAAAGACGTCGCTGGTACAGAAGGGGTTATTGGAGCACAAACTCAGTCGGGGTTTTGAGGCAAGATATGTGTTTATAGTTCTATAGAGGAAACGTAGGCATGGTAGTGTCTATGGTTATTTTAAGGGGGGTCACCGGGTTTTTTGTTGTTTATCTTTCTCTCCTTTTCTCTCTTTCCCTGGCTTGTATCCGTTCGGCCCCATTCAACCAACTGTTGTAAGACGTGTATCCCCATCCAGGTGTTGATTTCTTCCTGGCGAGCGATAGCGAGCCAGCATTGTATGGAGAAATCCGGCTTCGCCGGAGACATTTTTCTATCGAAATATTTACAAATTTAGCTTGCTGTCAAAACAAAAATATATATATGCTGGCTCACTACCGCTCGCCAGGAAAATATTGACACCTGGATGGGAGTAAATGTCTTACAACAGTTGGTTGAATGCGGCCAAATGGATACAAGCCAAAGAGAGAGAGGGAGAGAAAGAGAAAAAAAGCGAGGTGGACTCCCTTAATAGTTATTGACTGTAATTTGATATTACAAAATTTAGGATTTATTGATTAACTACAAAATTTGAATGAATTAAGTTAAAGTGGAGAACTGATGTTTAAGCGTAATAAAACAATATTATTCTATCTATTGCCTGACGCCGTGATCCCCGAAGGGGTGGCCAATATTATTATTATTGTTATATACAGTATATATATATACATATATATATATACAGTATATATATATATATATATATATATATATATATATATATATATATGTGTATTTTTATTTATTTTTATTATTATTAATAATATTAAAATATTAAATAATGTAGAGATAGGAGATCAACTAGGAAATAGTGATCATAAATCAATTTATTTTAACATACAATGGACAGGAAAGGCTAAAGAGAATACGACACTTATCCCAGATTTCAGGAAAGCCAATTATGGTGGATTAAGAAGAGCTTTAAGAGTCGATCCTATTGTTAAACTATTAAGTGGACCCAGGTGCGCTAATGAACATACTCTCTCTCATATACCTGTCTTAACTCAGGATAATTTGACAGCTACATATAATAATTTTATTTCTTCACTCCACAATGCGCAAAATAAATATATCCCCAAAAGAAAATTTAGATCAACACAGAACCAACCCCAATGGATGAATAATAGACTATTAGACCTTCTAGGAAAAAAGAGAGGAATATATCGAAAAATTAAGAAAGGCGAAATTCACCTACTTGCTTACTATCAGAATCTATCCAGAGAGGTTAACAAATGTATAAGGACAGACAAAAGAAATTATGAAATCAGGATAGCCAATGACTCAAAAAATAACCCTAAGGCTTTTTACCAGCTATAAAAATCTAAAGTTAGAGATAAAATAGGCCCCCTTAAAACTTCGATAGGAGAAATGACAGAAAATGATTTAGAAATGTGCAGTACATTAAATAGTCAGTTTCTATCCGTTTTCACTAATGAAAATTTGGCACAGATTCCAGAAGTCCGTAAGGTATATAGCGATAGTATAGAAAATAGGTTAAGTACGGTTACTATAAGTAGAAATGATGTGCTTAAGAAAATTGACAGACTGAAACCTCAGAAATCGCGTGGTCCCATGAGGTATATGCCAGAGTATTAAAAGAATGCAGAGATGAGTTAAGTTACCCATTAACATTTCTTTTTAACAATTCATTAGAAACAGGTATAGTTCCAGAAGCTTGGAAGCTTGCAAATGTAGTTCCGATCTTCAAAAAAGGTGATAAATCAATAGCATCCAATTACCGTCCCATTAGTCTCACTTCAATCATAGGAAAGCTACTTGAGTCAATTATTGCTAGGAAAATGAGAAACCACTTAGAAACATTTAACTTAATAAATTCTTCTCAGCATGGATTCACTCAGGGACGTTCTTGCCTTACTAATTTGCTTAGTTTTTTCTCAGAGGTATATGAAACAGTAGATAATGACAAGGCATATGATATTATATATTTAGATTTCAGTAAAGCTTTCGACAGAGTCCCTCATGAGAGATTGATGAGAAAGGTTGAGGCACATGGAATAGGTGGGGCGTTGTTGGGATGGATTAGGTCATGGCTAATTGGTAGGAAACAGAGTCAGCATAAATGGTACCAAGTCAGAGTGGGAAGCAGTCAAAAGTGGTGTCCCCCAGGGATCGGTATTAGGTCCCCTGTTGTTTCTTATATACATAAATGACCTAGATTTAGGTATAACTAGTAGGATAAGTAAATTCGCAGACGATACTAAAATGGGGAGATCAATTGATTCAGATAGCGATATAGAGTGCCTCCAAAGGGATCTAGATACCTTACATGAATGGTCAGTAAATTGGCAGATGAAGTTTAACATTGACAAATGCAAGGTATTAAAGATAGGGAAGATGCAAACAAATATTAAATATAAACTAGCTAATTTAGAATTAGAAAATTCAGACTGCGAGAAAGATCTAGGTGTGTTTGTTAGCAATGATTTGAAGCCTAGAAAACAGTGTATAGGCGTTCGTAATAAGGCAAACAGGATTCTCGGGTTCATCTCTAGGAGTGTGAGTAACAGAACTGCTGATGTTATCTTAAAACTTTACTTGTCATTAGTGAGACCCCATATGGATTATGCTGTCCAATTTTGGTGTCCTTATTACAGAATGGACATAGATTCATTGGAGAGAGTACAGCGTAGAATGACAAAAATGATCCATAATATTAGAAATCTTCCGTATGAAGAAAGGTTGAAGAAATTAGGTTTACATTCGTTAGAGAGACGCAGAGTTAGAGGGGATATGATAGAGGTGTTCAAGTGGGTTAGTGGGATTAACAAAGGGGACATGACAAATGTACTAAAGCTCAGTGATAGCGAAAGAACTCGTACCAATGGTTTCAAATTAGATAAATTTCGTTTCAGAAAAGATATAGGCAAATATTGGTTTGGTAACAGAGTTGTAGATGGGTGGAATGGACTACCAAGTGCTATAGTGGGATTTAAAACTGTAGGGAGCTTTAAGATAAAATTGGATAAGCATATGGACGAGAAGGGTTGGGTGTGAAGGGGGATCAGCCGGGTTGGGCCAATCAGCGCTCTGCAGACCCCCATAATCCTGCGTTAATCTCTAACCGTTTGGTAAGATGATCCTCAGGGTATTAGAGTGTTGAGCCTATAATTGGGCTTTGTAATTGATTTGGGGTTGTGTGGGACAGAGATCTGCCTTGCTTAGGCCAATCGGCTTTCTGCAGACTCCCATTTTCTTATGTTAAATGGAGGTAAAACAGAGTGTGTGTTGAAGAAGGAAAGTTTTCGGAGCAATGGGAAGTATGTGGAAGACGAGAAATCTCGGAATGAAAGTAAAAAGTGCAATGTATCAAGGAATTGTTGTGCCAACAGTCATGTATGGGGCTGAGACATGGGCTCTGAAGAAAAAGGAGAGAAGAAAGCTGGATGTGATGGAGATGAGCTGCTTGAGGAGTATGTGTGGAGTTACTCGTAGAGACGGATTGAGGAATGAAGAGATACGTAGAAGAGTGGGGCAGCAGGAACATTTGTCAGCCAGAGTGGACGGAAGGGTGCTGAGCTGGTATGGTCATGTTGAACGAATGGGAGATAAAAGGCTTACAAAGAGAATATATGAGTCAGATACAAGGGGAGATAGAAGGGCAGGAAGACCCCCATTGAGATGGAGAGGCTGTGTAAGACAAGCTTTGGATGATAGAGGAATGACTATAGATCAGGCAAAGGAAGTGGTAATAAACAGGAATGAATGGAGAATGCTTGTGAATAGTTGAGTGAACACATGGTCATTTGGGGAAGGGGTCGGGCGCAAGTTGGACTAGATAATAGTCCATCAGGCGCCTGGCCCGGGGAGACGATTAATATGAAGGGTGCGCCTAGAAGTGTGGTGGGCGGGCTTGTGGCTTTGGCTCCGCTACATGTCTGCCTGCCGAGATCGGAGCCTCTCCGGGTGGTCGGGGACAGCTGGAGCGACCTTGGTGACCCTGGTCTCTGGGTATTCTCCTGGGTGACCTAGATGTGTGTGCATTTTGTGTTTTGTCTGTGTTTGTTTGCTGTTTTGTCTTGTGTTTTGTGTTTTCCTGTTCTTGCTCTGTCTTGAGTCGGCCACCCCCAAGAAAAAAAAAAAAAAAAAAAAATAGAGGAAAATAAAATCTAAAATAGGAAAAGTGGGGATTGGGCCTGAGCATATAGATAGATAGATAAAATTAATATTTGTATTTATTATCATCGTTATTATTATTATTTGTATTATTAGTATTATTATTATTATTATTATTATTATTATTATTATTATTATTGTGAATGCCCTTGTCGAGATAGTCATGATGGGTATTGCGTTCATTGAGATTTATTATATTGTGCGTTTGAACGCCAATCAGTTATGGTGATTGTGTCAGCTTGGAATAGCAATAGTATCGCTAGGGAACATGCCTATTGAATTGGGTTAAGGGGACAGTAGTTTTTTTTTGTATTATTATTATTATTATTATTATTATTATTATTATTATTATTATGTATTTATTTTATTTATTTTTATTTTTTATTTTATTTTTCGGGGGGGGGGGGTTCTATTTATTTATGTATAAATATATATTTTAATTTCCTCCCTAGACCTCCATCATACTTTTAAAAACATCCATTAGATCCCCCTTTTGAGATTAATTTGTACAATTTTCGGTAAAAAAATGTCACGGCCGAAGGCTGGCTCCTCCATAATTACAGGCTCGCTATCGCTATCCAGGAAAAATATCGACACCTGAAGGGCACGAAAGGTCTAATTATTGACAAAGAAGTGGGGCGAAAAGTCTTAAAATCGACAAACTAATGGGGCGAAGGTCTTAAAATCTCTATACTAATGGGGCTAAGCATGGGAAAAAAGGTGGACCAGAAAAGGCCCCATTTTCCCTTAATGTTCCTGTTGCATATTACAATATACCATAATAACTAGTCCTCCTTCACTACAATATACCATAATAACTAGTCCTCCTTCACTACAATATACCATAATAACTAGTCCTCCTTCACTACAATATACCATAATAACTAGTCCTCCTTCACTACAATATACCATAATAACTAGTCCTCCTTCACTACAATATACCATAATAACTAGTCCTCCTTCACTACAATATACCATAATAACTAGTCCTCCTTCACTACAATATACCATAATAACTAGTCCTCCTTCACTACAATATACCATAATAACTAGTCCTCCTTCACTACAATATACCATAATAACTAGTCCTCCTTCACTACAATATACCATAATAACTAGTCCTCCTTCACTACAATATACCATAATAACTAGTCCTCCTTCACTACAATATACCATAATAACTAGTCCTCCTTCACTACAATATACCATAATAACTAGTCCTCCTTCACTACAATATACCATAATAACTAGTCCTCCTTCACTACAATATACCATAATAACTAGTCCTCCTTCACTACAATATACCATAATAACTAGTCCTCCTTCACTACAATATACCATAATAACTAGTCCTCCTTCACTACAATATACCATAATAACTAGTCCTCCTTCACTACAATATACCATAATAACTAGTCCTCCTTCACTACAATATACCATAATAACTAGTCCTCCTTCACTACAATATACCATAATAACTAGTCCTCCTTCACTACAATATACCATAATAACTAGTCCTCCTTCACTACAATATACCATAATAACTAGTCCTCCTTCACTACAATATACCATAATAACTAGTCCTCCTTCACTAAGTAGCCAACTCGTGGAAGTATCTCATTTTTCTCCCGCCCCCAAACTTTCCTCGTCTATTTTAGCCCTCTTCCGCCCGGCACCTCTTGTATTAATTAAGGGGGGTCACCTGCTTTTTTTTTTTAATCTTTCTCTCCTTTTCTCTCTTTCTCTGACTTGTATCCATTTGGCCCTATTCAGCCAACTGTTTTAAGACGTTTATCCTCATCCAGGTGTCGATTTCTTCCTGGCGAATGATAGCGAGCCAGCATTGTATGGAGAAATCCGGCTTCGCCCGAGAAATTTTTCAATCGAAAAATGTACAAATTTAGCTTGCTGTCAAATCAAAAATATATATATGCTGGCTCGCTACCACTCGCCAGGAAAATATTGACACCTGGATGAGGGTAAACGTCTTAAAACAGTAGGCTGAATGGGGCCAAATGGATACAAGCCAAACTGAGAGGGAGAGAAAGAGAAAAAAAGCCGGTGCCCCCTCTTAAGAATATATATGCTTTCTCTCATCATATACTTTTTTTTATTGTTTTTTTTAAGAGACAATGAACGGAGGAAGGAAAAACACAGATAATACAAAAAGGTCCATGTGCCTAAAGGCATCCTCCATTCATAAAATGTTTGTAACAACTGGATTTAAACTTTTGTAGATTGTAAGTTTGTGGAAAGCAACTCGAGGGAAGTGAATTCCAAAGAGTAGTAGTTCTAGGGATAAATTAATTTTGATAAGCAGAAGTTCTGCATTGTGGAGGAGAAAGTGTAAATTCATGGGCGCTCTCAGCTGCCCTAGTTCTACGGGGAAAGATGTGGAGAGGCGGCACAATTGAAGCAAGTTCCTCGGAACAATTACTGTGAAAATATCTGTAGAATAATGCAAGGGATGCAACGTTTCTTCGTATGGATAATGTAGGAAGGTCCTGTGTGATTGCAGGGTTATTGATTAATCTAATAGCTTTATTTTGAATTTTGTCCAACTGCCTCAATGCAACCACTCCACTTCCACTCCACAGAGGTGAACAGTAATCCATCTGAGAACGCACATGACTATTATATATTACGGCCAACTGCTCGTCAGTGAAGAATTCTCGAACTCTGTACAGGAGTCCCAGTTTTTTAGAGGCATTCTTAGCAATGCTTCTAACATAATGTGTCCAGCTCAAGTTAGTAGTTAATGTAACACCGAAAATGTCAATACTAGGGGAAGTGAGAATATTTACATCATTAAAAAATATATGGGAGTCAGTGAGATTCTGTCGGTTAGAAAATTGAATGTACTTGGTTTTCTGTGCATTAAAGGAAACTAGATTTTTTTGTCCCCATTCATTAATTCTAGAAAGGTCCTGGTTCAGAGAAATTGCAGTGTTTATTTTTGAATTTATAAGATCGGGTTGGGTGAAAGAATTGGTAAATGTGAAGGAACTGTGGAGTGTTGAGTCATCTGCGTAGGAATGTATTGGATTATGAGTGGTAGATATGAGATCATTGCTATGAATGAGGAACAGAGTTGGGGCCAAAACTGATCCCTGGGGAACACCAGCATTTATTGAGTGAAATTGAGAATAAAGGCCATCTACCATTACACATATTTTTCTGTTATGAAGATAAGAAGAAATTAGTGGAACTAATGATGCAAGGCCGTAGTGTGACATCTTCGACAATAAGGATTGATGCCAGACTCTATCAAATGCCTTTGATATATCCAGTGCTATTGTATGTGTTTCACCATGTTGGTCTGTAGCTTGGTTGATTTGATGCGTAAGAAGGCAAAGAATGTCTGCAGTTGATCGACATCGTCTAAAACCATATTGCCTATCACTGATTAATTTATTATTCTCAAGATGCTTAATTATGTGATTATTTAATATAATTTCAAAGACTTTACCAAGAATGGAAGTTATAGCTATTGGTCTGTAGTTTGATGGATCTGAAGAGGCACCTTTTTTAGGAACTGGATGGATGTTTGCTTCTTTCCAGGGTACTGGGAAGCATGAGGTATGAGAACACAGACGGAACATTTTTGCCAATAGAGGAGCTAGCACCAAGGAGCAATTCTTAAGTACTATTGGAGGAATTTCATCTGGACCAGGAGCCTTATCTACTGAGAGATTCTGCAAACTAGTTTTGACATGTCTGGTGTGGATCTTAAGTGAGGGAATTTCAGGCGAATTAAAATTAAGTACAGGGACATATTGATTTATTTCATCTAAGGTTGAGTTGGTGGAGAAAATATCCACAAGAAGGTTAACTTTACCTCGTGGGTCACTTACAAGATTGCCAGTCGGAGATTTTAATGGTGGAATGGATGAAGCAGTAGTGAAGTTGGATTTGAATGAGTTAAGAGTAGACCAAAATATTTGGTTATCATTTGGATTATTTAGAAGTTTATTTGCCTGCTTGTGGAGAAAGTTTGATTTAGTTAGGTTTAATACAGTTTTGGCATGATTTCTGATGTTTCTAAAGTAATTAAAGGCTTCATGTGTTTTTGATCTTGTGTATGCATTGTAGGCTATTGCTTTTTGTTCAGTTACTCTAGCACAATTATGGTCAAACCATTTAGGTGAATTAGATCTTTTACTGTACTTTTGATGAGGAATAAAAGTTTCCATTCCAATTTTTACAAAATCTTGTATGTGGCTCAAGGTGGAGTGTGCATCATTAGAAAAGAAAGAGGTCCAGGGAATATCAACAAAGAAACCTTGAAGGCCCTCCCAGTCTGCCCTATCGTAATGCCATTTAGTCACCAAAACAGGTTCAGAGTGGGAAGGTGTGGTAGGTGATAGACAGGTGGCCTGTATCAGACAGTGATCAGCAGATCCAAGCGGGGACCTCACTGTAACATCATAATTTTCTGAATTGGTTGTTAAAAATAAGTCCAGTAGGTGGGAATTATGATTAGGATTATCTGGTACACGGGTGGGTTGGTTGACTAGTTGAGTGAGATTAAATGAGTCTGCAAATAGCTCACATTCAAGACCAGCATCATCAGTCTTGGCTGAATGAGTGAGCCATTCAACATTATGGACATCAAAATCACCCAACACAGTGATTTCAGAGAAGCATTTAAGTTGAGGACACTGAGTTGTGAGGACAGAGAATCAAAAAGACTTAGCTCTGGAGGAGTATTTGGGGAACGGTAGATACTGCCTTTATACTTCGCTCCCCGGACCCGCTCTTGCCAGACCGTCACTCATAATACTTAAGGGGAAATGGGTCGTTTTTCTAGACCCCCTTCTCCCTCATGTTAAACCCCTATGTCACCTACCTATATGGAGTTCGCCATTCTGCTAGTGGCACCGAGGAGCGCACCGCCCTTTGTTGTCTCGCACATTAGTTTTCAGATTTTGAGATGCTTGCCCCATTCGTTTGTATATTTTATGAACTTTCGCCCAATTTATTTGTCAATATTAAGACCTTTCGTGCTATACTGGTGTCGATTTGTTTTCTTTACGAACGATAGTGAGCCTGTAATTTTGGAAGACTGGCCTTCGGCCGGAACAAAAATCATGTACAAATTAATCTAGAAGGGGGATCTAATGGATGTTTTTTTTTAAAGTTTAATGGAGGTCTAGGGAGGAAACTCAAAAAATACAAATATGAAATAATCGACCAAAAAATAAACCCATCCCCCTTACAACCCACCTCTCTCTTGTCTACCCCTCTAACATACAATAAACCCATCCCCCTTACAACCCACCTCTCTCTTGTCTACCCGTCTAACATACAATAAACCCATCCCCCTTACAACCCACCTCTCTCTTGTCTACCCGTCTAACATACAATAAACCCATCCCCCTTACAACCCACCTCTCCCTTGTCTACCCGTCTAACATACAATAAACTCATCCCCCTTACAACCCACCTCTCTCTTGTCTACCCGTCTAACATACAATAAACCCATCCCCCTTACAACCCACCTCTCTCTTGTCTACTCGTCTAACACACAATAAACCCATCCCCCTTACAACCCACCTCTCTCTTGTCTACTCGTCTAACATACAATAAACCCATCCCCCTTACAACCCACCTCTCTCTTGTCTACCCGTCTAACATACAATAAACCCATCCCCCTTACAACCCACCTCTCTCTTGTCTACTCGTCTAACACACAATAAACCCATCCCCCTTACAACCCACCTCTCTCTTGTCTATTCGTCTAACATACAAGCCTTCCTTAATTTAGTTCCCCTGTTCTCGACTCTGCTTGGGACTTGAAAGTTCCCTCATTGTGCCCTCCAACTAGCATACTTAAGGGGGGATGGTTCACTTTTTGGTCTATTTTTTTCATTTATTTATAAGTTTTCCAGTTTCCTCGCTAGACCTCCATCAAGCTTAAAAAACCCCCCCTAGCTAGACAGTAGACACCCTTTCAAGCTAAATTTTTACATTTTTTGGTAGAAAAATGTGCAGGCTAAAGGCCGGTTCTTTTTAAAATTACAGGCTCGCTATCGCTCGCCAGGAAAAAATCGACACTTAAATGGCACGAAAGGTCTTAATATTGACAAAGAAATGAGACGAAAGGTCTTAAAATCGCCAAACTAATGGGCTGAACGTCTGAAAAATTGAAAACTACAGGGGCTAAGCACGAGGGAGAAGGGGATCCAGAAAAAGCAGCGGCTACCTCCCGCTTAATGAGAGAACACGGGGCGGGTAAAAAATAGAAGAGTGATGTACCGTCCGCCTTGACTCTCTCTCTCTCTCTCTCTCTCTCCCCCTACACATAGGACAATTAGAAAGTAGCTACGAGGTGCCGATGTAAAGGCTTATCCCTCAATACCTTCACCTGACTATGTAGTGCATGCAACCCGTACACTTGCGCTAATAAGTGATGTCTCGGCACCAAGTATGTTTTGATCAATAATTGGTATCAGCAATATTTAAGCTTCATTTCTTAATATCGAGTGAAATATACAAACCTGTTCCTACACTTATCTACCCTATTCAACATCTGACAGACATTAATACAGCACAGAGGAAGCCAAACGTAATGACACCTGAGTATGACTTATTAGTGCGACTGTACCGCCCGCCTTGACTCTCTCTCTCTCTCTCTGTCTGTTTATTCATCCAGACTCCTCCTCACATCTAAATTAAGGGGGTACTACTCGCTTTTTATGGACCCCCTTCTCCCTCATGTTTAGCATATTAGTTTCGAGGTTTTAAGACGTTCGTTCCGTTAATTTGGCGATTTTGAGACCTTTCGCCTAATTTTGTTATCAATATTAAGACCTTTCGTGCTCTTTAGGTGTTGATTATTTCATGGCGAGTGATAGCGAGCCTCTAGTTTTGGAAGAATCCGGCCCTCGGCCGGGATTTTTTTTACCGAAAAATGTACACATTTATCTTGAAAGAGGGTCGCGGGGATGTTTTTTAAAGCTTGATGGAGGTCTAGGGAGGAAACTAAAAAATAATTAATATACAGACCAAAAACCAAGCAGTACCCCCTTCATTCCGGAGTCTGGCAAACACAGCTCGGGGCTTTTGCTGTACACTATAAAGCCGGTATCACACGAGCGCTTTTTCACTCAACATTTATCCTCAACACTGGTCTGGCAGCTCATTAGGTGACATAAACATATAGTATGTTTATGTCACGTACGTTCATCTATCATCAGTCTAGTTTCCGATACCAGTGTAAAATATTCCAGAAATGTTGCCAGAAAATGTTTGATCATCGAATGTTGACAATAACATTTCTCGTGTGATACCGGCTTAAGGGAACTTAGATGGTATTTGTGCAGCATAATTTACTGGTTCGGCTCAATGGCTTAAGGAGGGGGTTTAGTTTGCTCTCTAAATCTTTATCAAACTTAAAAAAACACCCACAAGACCCCCCTTCGATACATTTTTGGTAGAAAAATGTTCCAGCCGAAGGCCGATTCCTCTTCAAATACAGGCTCGCTATCGCTCGCCAGGAAAAAAAATCGACACCTAAATGGCACGAAAGGTCTTAATATTGGCAAAGAAATGGGGCAAAAGGTCTGAAAATAGCCAAACTAATGGGGCGAATGTCTTGAAATCCCATAACTAATAGGGCTAAACATGAGGGAGGAGGAGGACTCTAAAAACCAACTGCCTCCCCTTAAGACATAAATCCTGACCCAAAGGTAACTCTCAAACAACATAGACGAACCTTTGATATTGGGTAAAGATCTTTGATGTTTAAGGAGAGATTTCCACTTGAGGGATTTTTTTCTTGACTCCTTTCTCTCTCATGTTTAGCCCCATTGCTTTTGAGATTTTAAGATGTTCGTCCCATTAGTTTGGCGATTTTAAGACATTTCACCCCATTTATATAACTTTTAAGACCTGTCGTCCCATTTAGGTGTCGATTTTTTCCTGGCGAGCGATAGCGAGCCTGTAATTTAAGAGGAACTGGCCTTTGGCCGGGACATTTTTCTACCGAAAAATGTACACATTTATCTTGAAAAGGGGTCAAGGGGGTGTAATTTCAAGCTTGATGGAAGTCCAGGAAACACACTAAAAACCTCCCCTTAACCCTTTTTTAGCACCAGCGACGTGTTATATTTCATGCTAGCTCGATTTAGACGATGTTATGCAGCTTAGGAAAGATCTGTGGTAGTTTAAAGGATTGGTTGCGATAGTTTGAAGTGTTATTAATGCTAGAGATCCTTCCTAAGCTGAATAAAATCGTCTGATAGTTTGGCAGAATATGCTAGAAAGGACGTCCCTCCCTGGTACTCAACAGGTTAAGTATTAGGTAAAGATTGATTGAGAATATTCGATTATTTTCGGGATAGATTTGAAACTTTATGGCCTATATTTGTGTCCTAGAGTGTACTACCCTCCACTAGCCACCGCTCAAGTATGTTAAGGGGAGGTATTTAGTCTGTTTCGTACTCCTCCAGCAATCTAAAAATGTCACCCCCTTGACCCCCTTTCAAGATAAATTTGTACATTTTTCGGTAGACAAATTTCCCGGCCGAAGGCCGGTTACTCTTAAATTACAGGCTCGCTATCGCTCGCCAGGATAAATTCGACACCTAAATGGCACGAAAGGTCTTAAAATTGACAGAATGGGGCGTAAATTCTTAAAATCGCCAAACTAATGGGGCGAACATCTTAAAATCACAAAAGCAATGGGGAGAAAGGGGTCAAGAAAAAAGTCCCTCAAGTGGAAATCTGCCCTTAACCCTTTGAGTACCAGCGACGTGTGTTATATTCTAGTCTAGCTATATATGGACGATATTAGGCGAAGATAAATGTTGAGGGGAAAAGCGCTCGTGTGATACCGGCTCTAGTGAATTGGGAGTTAAACATTCTGCACATCAGGTATTTTGTGGACTAAATGAGAGAGCAAGGGAAAGTAGAACATGTAGAAACGAATTGTGTGTGAGAGAGAGAGAGAGAGAGAGAGAGAGAGAGAGAGAGATTGGAGAGAGGGGTCTTGTATATACGTGTATGTGTGGAGAGAGAGAGAGAGAGACGCAGTGGGTGTGTGTGAGGGTGTGTATTGGAGGGGGGGGGGGGGTTGTGTGTGTGTATATGTATGTGAGTGTGTGTGTACGTATAGGTTCCATCGGTCACCTGGGAGACGCCAGAACTATTAATGTGGGAAGAAGTACCAAGGCCTCAGTGAAACTCTCTCTCTGCCATACACATCGTACTAGAGGTGAAGCTCTCTTTCTCTCTCACTCTCAGACACTCCCTCTCACTCACTCACTCTCTCTCACTCACTCACTCACTCTCACTCACTCTCACACTCTCTCTCTCTCTCTCTCTCTCCTTAATATCTCTAATGCATCTCCCTCCCCTACTCAAACTCCAAATTAAGCGGCATACTCCGCAAAATGTCTCTCCTGGTCCGCCGACTTAAGGAGCAGAGAGAGAGAGAGAGAGTAAGTGAGTGAGTGAGTGTGTGAGAATGAGAGAGAGAGAGAGAGGGAGAGAGAGAGAGAGAGAGAGAGAGAGAGAGAGAGAGAGAAGGGGAAAGAGGGGGGTCCTGTATGATGTACTGTATATGTACAAAGGAGTACAAAGGAGTACAAAGGAAATCAAGCAACAACAGATCTAGTGACCCTTTTAGGTTGCTTGTCCTCCAAAACACTGAGGATCAAGTGTCCAAACAGTGGTTTAGAGTGGGTAAGGAAACATTTGAAAGGGAATTACTGCCCTGGAACTAATGTCCGTGGCAGGATTAGGAAGTTAGTAGGGGACAGATGGGTTAGTAACTGAGGGGGGGATAAAATAAAGTTATTCATTTACAAACGCAGTCAGTCGCGGGTTTGATGCGAGATATTTGTCTAGGTGGAGTTTAAATGAATCAACGGTGATGCAGTCTATAACGTTTCGGGGAAGCCCATTCCACAAGTTGACAACTCGATTGAAGAAGAAATTCTTAGATTCGTGTGAGTTAAAAGATTTACCAATAATTTTGCAACCGTTTCCTCGCGTGTAATTAGATTGGTCGATAGTGAAGTACTTACTACAGTTCATATTGTCGATGCCTTTGATGATTTTGAACACTTGAATTAAGTCACCTCTTAATCTGCGCTGGGTTAAAGGAAATAGATTTAATTCTCTAAGACGCTCTTCGTATGGTTTGTTCTTTAGGCTAGGTATCATTTTGGTAACTCTACGTTGAACTCGTTCTAGCTTGTTTATATCTTTTTGGTAATAAGGGCACCAGGATTGAACGCAGTATTCCAGAAGAGGGCGGACTAAGGAATTGTAAATGGTTAGGATAACGTCTTTGGATTTATGCTCAAATGACCTGCCTATAAAGCCAATTATTTTGTTTGCCTTCTTAACAACTTCTGAACATTGTTGACTCGGTTTTAGGTTACTCGATATTGTTACTCCCAGATCGGTTTCTCTGTTTACATTCTTAAGCTGAGTGCCATTCATTGAATAGTTTGCTTTCTCATTTAGGTATCCGATATGTAGTACTTTACATTTATCCGCATTGAAACTCATTTGCCAAATTTGGGCCCAACATGACAATTTATCTAGATTGTGTTGCATATCGTCAACTTGTTCTTTTGAGAGTACGCTATTTGCAATTTTTGTATCGTCAGCAAATTTTGAGATTGTGCAGGTGAGACCCTCATCTATGTCGTTGATGTAAATTAGAAAGAGAATTGGTCCTAGTACCGATCCCTGGGGTACCCCGCTACTTACATTGGTCCATTTAGATGCCTTACCGTTTATGACTACTCTTTGCTTTCTGTCGCTGAGCCAATTTTCTATCCATTTCAACACACCGTCTTGTATTCCATGCGCTTTTAGTTTTAGCAGTAAACGTTTGTGGGGAACTTTGTCAAAGGCCTTTTGAAAATCAAGGTATATAATATCTACAGCTTTACTCTCATCGTAGAGGTTGAGGATATCGTGGAAGAAGTCTAAGAGGTTTGTTAAACAGGAACGTTTTTTACGAAAGCCGTGTTGAGTATCTTTAAGTATGTTATTTTCCTCTAAGTGATTTACGAGTCTGTCTCGTATGACAGTTTCTAGCATTTTACATACAACTGAGGTTAAGCTAATTGGACGATAGTTACTGGGTAGGGATTTGCTGCCTTTTTTTAATATCGGTGTTACGTTGGCTAGCTTCCACTGATCAGGCATAGTTCCAGACTGCAAGGATTTATTGAATAGTAATGTCAGTGGTTTGGAGAGCTCATCCTTAGCTTCCTTTAGAACTCTAGGCGAGATTGTATCAGGTCCAAGCGTTTTATTTACCTTGAGTTTATCTAAACAATTCAATACTTCTCTCTCTGTAACGGTGATATTGCTTAAAACATCTGAATTATCAATCTGAATCGGCATTGGTGTAGGGATATCACTGAGGTCTTCTGTTGTAAAAACTGATGCAAAAAAGGTATTCAGGGCATTACTCATTTGTACTTCGTCTTTGGTGTAGTCTCCATTTTCATCGACTAACGGTCCAACAGTTGAAGTAACTACTTTTTTCTTTCTGATATAATTATAGAATTCTTTCGGGTTTGTTTTACTTTGATTCGCAATATGTAACTCTAAGGTCTTTTTACTTTGCTTAATTAACTTTTTGGCTTTGCGTCGTAGCTCTACAAATTTCACCCGTTCTTCGTCATTTTGTGAAGATTTTAATCTATCATTA
The DNA here is from genome assembly GCA_032716605.1 of Paralithodes platypus. Classification (NCBI taxonomy): domain Eukaryota; kingdom Metazoa; phylum Arthropoda; class Malacostraca; order Decapoda; family Lithodidae; genus Paralithodes; species Paralithodes platypus. The sequence goes on along the minus strand of CM064547.1, from coordinate 1,052,394 downwards.
GCAAATTTTTTAGCAAGCAGGCAGTTTGAAATATCTTTATTCCACCATTTGGGCTTATTATTATGGCCTGGATGCCGTATTTTCGATGGTATGCAGTCTTGCACTGCTTTTAGGTAAGTGGTTTCGAATAACTTCCAAGATGTATTTATGTCGTTATTGTTAATTAAAAAGCTCCAGTCAGTTTCTTTAAACATAGCTCTAAGTTTATGGAAGTTTGCTTTCTTGAAATTAGGGACTTTTTCGATGCTACTATTTGGTTCGTTACTAGTAAAATTTAAAGTGAAAGTTATCGTACGATGGTCGCTGTTACTGAATTCATCACCAACATTCAAATTCTCTATTAATTCTTCTTTTGTTGCAAGTACAATGTCAAGAACGTTATTACCACGGGTTGGCGTTCGAACAAATTGATAAAGCGAACTCTCTTGCAAGTTCGTATACAAGTCATGTCCAGAGTGTGAAGTAAGGGTATCGCCCCACTTGGTCACAGGTAAATTAAAGTCGCCAAAAATTACGGTATCTTGTGAGTTACTTACATCTGCAATTTGTTCGTAAATTTCTCGGTCAGTTTGCACTGATTGAGCTGGAGGTCTGTATATTAACACCTTACGAGCGGCCTATGCGGTTTATTTATGTGTACCGCCCAGCGGGGTGTTTTTAGCCAAAATAGGGCTGTTTACGTGATCATTTTCATGCCTAAATAAGACCCAGAACGTAAAACAAGTATCTATCCCTGAAAGGGCATATACAGAGCTTTCGAATGACACCTTAACGATCCTTGTATGATGGATAGTTTTCTTGCAATAACCGTGCAACGCGAGTGCAAAAAGCATGTAATTCGGTACTTTCGGTACATAATTGAGTATGTAGCGAGTGAGAGAGGGAGGAGGGAGCTGAGATTTGTGTCAGTAGGTTCGCCGCGGTGGTCTGGAGCAGTCATACGCTCGCTAGTCTCCTGCCACCACTTGTCTCTCTCTCTCAGCCACATTACGTGCTGAAATTGCCACTCGAGTTATGTCGAGCGCCGCCACATAGTCCAGCTTTATTTAACTCGACTTAAGTGGTGAGCCGCTTTTTAAGGGTTAATGCAAGTATTATTTTTGTACCTTTATTATTCTTTATTAGCATAAAAGATGCGTCGACGTTCACAATTTGAGGTTTTGACAAGAGGGTAGGGTTAAGACTTTCTTTGATATAAAGTAAAACGCCACCTCCATTTCGTTTTATTCGGCTTTTCTCAAACATTACATAACCAGGAAGTGAATACTCTGCTAAAAAGTCTCTGTCTTCTGTATTGAGCCAAGATTCTGTTATGCCAATCACATCATAATTTTCTGTAAACACTAGCGCCTCTAAATCTGAAAATTTATTGCTTATGCTACGAGCGTTTGCATAGAAAACCTTTAAATTTGTTATTTTAGAACTCACGGAACGCTCTTTAATAATATTTTTGGTTCTTGTCGGATCTACATTCATGTTCATGGCTGTCCTCGGTCCTCGCTGTCTTCGGTCCTTATCGCTGGTGGTCTTCGGTTGCCTCTGTTTTTTTCTTGGCGTTAGATGATTTATGTCACTGCTGCTTCTTCTCGGATGGCGTTTTTTGATCCATGGCTGCGGACTGCTTCGTGTAGGAGACGACCCATGCGTGCTGAACCCACAGGGTTTAGATGAGTGCCATCCTTGCGGAACAGAGTAGGCTGGTTGTAGAAGTTGTCCCAGAGGTTGATGAATTCAACTGTGTGTGAAGAGAGAGAGAGAGAGAGAGAGAGAGAGAGAGAGAGAGAGAGAGAGAGAGGGGGGGAGGGAGGGAAGAGGGGTGGAGGGAGGGAAGAGGGGTGTCCTGTATATATGTATATGTGTGTGAAGAGAGAGAGAGAGAGAGAGGGGGGGAGGGAGGGAAGAGGGGGTCCTGATGTATGCATATGTGTGTGAAGAGAGAGAGAGAGAGAGAGAGAGAGACCTGCACTGAGAACTGAGTCCTTCCTATTTCCATTTAATAGCTCCAGGTGACTCCCAGGTGACCTACGAGAACACATCCTAGTCTTTCACTCTCATTCCTTCCCCTTCCACCTGTCTCTCTCTTTCTTTCTTTCTCTCTCTCTCTTTCTTTCTCTCTTATTTTCTTTCCTTCTTTCCTTCTTTCTTTTTCTCTCTGTCTGTCGCTCTCGCACTCGCGCTCTCTCTTTCTTTCTCACTTTCTTTCTCTCTGTCTCTCTCGCTCGCTCGCTCTCTCTCTCTCTCTCTCTCTCTCTCTTTGTATATATATATATATATATATGTGTGTGTGTGTGTAGTATATACAATATATATATACTACACCACAATGTTATGCTGATTCCGATTTTGGTTTGTGTTGTTGAGCTTGTGTTTGTGTGAAGTGTGGCTCCGTTGGACTCGGACCGGGTTGGGTCATGCAAAGTTGTTTGTGTGAAGTGTGGCTCCGTTGGACTCGGACCGGGTTGGGTCATGCAAAGTTGTTTGTGTGAAGTGTGGCTCCGTTGGACTCGGACCGGGTTGGATCATGCAAAGTTGTTTGTGTGAAGTGTGGCTCCGTTGGACTCGGACCGGGTTGGGTCATGCAAAGTTGTTTGTGTGAAGTGTGGCTCCGTTGGACTCGGACCGGGTTGGGTCATGCAAAGTTGTTTGTGTGAAGTGTGGCTCCGTTGGACTCGGACCGGGTTGGGTCATGCAAAGTTGTTTGTGTGAAGTGTGGCTCCGTTGGACTCGGACCGGGTTGGATCATGCAAAGTTGTTTGTGTGAAGTGTGGCTCCGTTGGACTCGGACCGGGTTGGGTCATGCAAAGTTGTTTGTGTGAAGTGTGGCTCCGTTGGACTCGGACCGGGTTGGGTCATGCAAAGTTGTTTGTGTGAAGTGTGGCTCCGTTGGACTCGGACCGGGTTGGGTCATGCAAAGTTGTTTGTGTGAAGTGTGGCTCCGTTGGACTCGGACCGGGTTGGGTCATGCAAAGTTGTTTGTGTGAAGTGTGGCTCCGTTGGACTCGGACCGGGTTGGGTCATGCAAAGTTGTTTGTGTGAAGTGTGGCTCCGTTGGACTCGGACCGGGTTGGGTCATGCAAAGTTGTTTGTGTGAAGTGTGGCTCCGTTGGACTCGGACCGGGTTGGCTCATGCAAAGTTGTTTGTGTGAAGTGTGGCTCCGTTGGACTCGGACCGGGTTGGCTCATGCAAAGTTGTTTGTGTGAAGTGTGGCTCCGTTGGACTCGGACCGGGTTGGGTCATGCAAAGTTGTTTGTGTGAAGTGTGGCTCCGTTGGACTCGGACCGGGTTGGCTCATGCAAAGTTGTTTGTGTGAAGTGTGGCTCCGTTGGCCTCGGACCGGGTTGGGTCATGCAAAGTTGTTTGTGTGAAGTGTGGCTCCGTTGGACTCGGACCGGGTTGGCTCATGCAAAGTTGTTTGTGTGAAGTGTGGCTCCGTTGGACTCGGACCGGGTTGGCTCATGCAAAGTTGTTTGTGTGAAGTGTGGCTCCGTTGGACTCGGACCGGGTTGGCTCATGCAAAGTTGTTTGTGTGAAGTGTGGCTCCGTTGGACTTGGACCGGGTTGGCTCATGCAAAGTTGTTTGTGTGAAGTGTGGCTCCGTTGGACTCGGACCGGGTTGGCTCATGCAAAGTTGTTTGTGTGAAGTGTGGCTCCGTTGGACTCGGACCGGGTTGGCTCATGCAAAGTTGTTTGTGTGAAGTGTGGCTCCGTTGGACTCGGACCGGGTTGGCTCATGCAAAGTTGTTTGTGTGAAGTGTGGCTCCGTTGGACTCGGACCGGGTTGGCTCATGCAAAGTTGTTTGTGTGAAGTGTGGCTCCGTTGGACTCGGACCGGGTTGGCTCATGCAAAGTTGTTTGTGTGAAGTGTGGCTCCGTTGGCCTGGCTCATGCAAAGTTGTTTGTGTGAAGTGTGGCTCCGTTGGACTCGGACCGGGTTGGGTCATGCAAAGTTGTTTGTGTGAAGTGTGGCTCCGTTGGACTCGGACCGGGTTGGCTCATGCAAAGTTGTTTGTGTGAAGTGTGGCTCCGTTGGACTCGGACCGGGTTGGGTCATGCAAAGTTGTTTGTGTGAAGTGTGGCTCCGTTGGACTCGGACCAGGTTGGGTCATGCAAAGTTGTTTGTGTGAAGTGTGGCTCCGTTGGACTCGGACCGGGTTGGGTCATGCAAAGTTGTTTGTGTGAAGTGTGGCTCCGTTGGACTCGGACCGGGTTGGGTCATGCAAAGTTGTTTGTGTGAAGTGTGGCTCCGTTGGACTCGGACCGGGTTGGGTCATGCAAAGTTGTTTGTGTGAAGTGTGGCTCCGTTGGACTCGGACCGGGTTGGGTCATGCAAAGTTGTTTGTGTGAAGTGTGGCTCCGTTGGACTCGGACCGGGTTGGGTCATGCAAAGTTGTGTGTGTGAAGTGTGGCTCCGTTGGACTCGGACCGGGTTGGGTCATGCAAAGTTGTTTGTGTGAAGTGTGGCTCCGTTGGACTCGGACCGGGTTGGGTCATGCAAAGTTGTTTGTGTGAAGTGTGGCTCCGTTGGACTCGGACCGGGTTGGGTCATGCAAAGTTGTTTGTGTGAAGTGTGGCTCCGTTGGACTCGGACCGGGTTGGGTCATGCAAAGTTGTTTGTGTGAAGTGTGGCTCCGTTGGACTCGGACCGGGTTGGGTCATGCAAAGTTGTTTGTGTGAAGTGTGGCTCCGTTGGACTCGGACCGGGTTGGGTCATGCAAAGTTGTTTGTGTGAAGTGTGGCTCCGTTGGACTCGGACCGGGTTGGGTCATGCAAAGTTGTTTGTGTGAAGTGTGGCTCCGTTGGACTCGGACCGGGTTGGGTCATGCAAAGTTGTTTGTGTGAAGTGTGGCTCCGTTGGACTCGGACCGGGTTGGCTAATGCAAAGTTGTTTGTGTGAAGTGTGGCTCCGTTGGACTCGGACCGGGTTGGGTCATGCAAAGTTGTTTGTGTGAAGTGTGGCTCCGTTGGACTCGGACCGGGTTGGGTCATGCAAAGTTGTTTGTGTGAAGTGTGGCTCCGTTGGACTCGGACCGGGTTGGGTCATGCAAAGTTGTTTGTGTGAAGTGTGGCTCCGTTGGACTCGGACCGGGTTGGGTCATGCAAAGTTGTTTGTGTGAAGTGTGGCTCCGTTGGACTCGGACCGGGTTGGGTCATGCAAAGTTGTTTGTGTGAAGTGTGGCTCCGTTGGACTCGGACCGGGTTGGGTCATGCAAAGTTGTTTGTGTGAAGTGTGGCTCCGTTGGACTCGGACCGGGTTGGGTCATGCAAAGTTGTTTGTGTGAAATGTGGCTCCGTTGGACTCGGACCGGGTTGGCTCATGCAAAGTTGTTTGTGTGAAGTGTGGCTCCGTTGGCCTCGGACCGGGTTGGCTCATGCAAAGTTAAAATGAATGTGACAATTTACGGGGCAGGAAAGTACTCGCGTTATTTCCGCTAACGTCTCCCTCTCTTCTTCCTCTTGGACCTACACGGGAACTCTTCTTTAGGCTCTTTTATCACACAGGAGGTCCTCTTTATAGTTTTTTATATCTTAGTATTCTTTTATTACAATATAACTCCTCTTCTTGCGTTCTTACTATGTATACTCTTTTATAACACAGGAGTCCTCTTTGTACTCTTTCATAACACGGGATATATATATATATATATATTATAAGTTGCAATATTTGTACTTAGCCAAAAGTATATTCATTGAAATGTATTAGTTATATTTAAGAATCTTATTTTTATTTTGTACATACTTTATAATCTCTTTTTACATCTTTTCCGTCAACCCGAGGATCTTCTGTCACTTCTTTCTGTCGAATTTTCTTATATTTGGTTCGGTGCAGCGTTCTTCAGTTTCATTATTTAGTAGCTTCTCCCTCGCTTGGGGCTCGTTCTTTCTGTTCTTGTAAATATTTCGTTTTTCGTTTTTCTTGTGTACGAGTGTGTTTCTGTGTATGATATTATTATTATTATTATTATTATTATTATTATTATTATTATTATTGGTAGTAGTAGTAGTAGTAGTAGTAGTAGTAGTAGTAGTAGTATATAGGGTTAATATGCAGGACGCACAACAATATAGGGAACAAATTTATAATATTAGTTTTGGGTTCCTATCATCATACGCTTCATTTCTATATAATTTTTATCCTCGGGAAAAATAATTCTTGGGATTTTTTTCTTCATTAACCTAACCAAAAAACCTAACCTAACCTAACCTAATACCTAAATATATTTGGGGGATATTAGGTTAGCTTAAGTTAGGTTTTTCGTTTAGGTTAATGACCAAACCAAAACAAAAAATCCCAAGGAAAAAACTAAAAATCCCCAGAAATTTGTTTTGTTTCCCCGAGGATAAAAATGATATAGCAATGAAGCATATGATGATAGGAACCCCAAACTAATATAAATGTGTTACCTATATGGTTTCACGTCCTGCATGTTAACCGTATATACAGTAGTAGTACAGTATATAGTTTGGTTGCTCTCCTCTCCTCCTTCCCAATATTGCATCTTTTCACTTCTATAATCTATCCTAAAAGTATTCTTGCCAATTCTGTTTCTCCTGTTCTTATTCATCCCCTATTTTTCGTCCTCTCCTCTCTCTCTCTCTCTCTCTCTCTCTCTCTCTCTCTCTCTCTCTCTCTCTCTCTCTCTCTCTCTCTCTCTCTCTCTCTCTCTCTCTCTCTCTCTCTCTCTCTCTCTCTCTCTCTCTCTCTCTCTCTCTCTCTCTCTCTCTCTCTCTCTCTCTCTCTCTCTCTCTCTCTCTCTCTCTCTCTCTCTCTCTCTCTCTTCTCTCTTACTTCACACTCCGGACATGACTTGTATACGAACTTGCAAGAGAGTTCGCTTTATCAATTTGTTCGAACGCCGACCCGTGGTAATAACGTTCTTGACATTGTACTTGCAACAAAAGAAGAATTGATAGAGAATTTGAATGTTGGTGATGAATTCAGTAACAGCGACCATCGTACGATAACTTTCACTTTAAAGTTTACTAGTAACGAACCAAATAGTAGCATCGAAAAAGTCCCTAATTTCAAGAAAGCAAACTTCCATAAACTTAGAGCTATGTTTAAAGAAACTGACTGGAGCTTTTTAATTAACAATAACGACATAAATACATCTTGGAAGTTATTCGAAACCACTTACCTAAAAGCAGTGCAAGACTGCATACCATCGAAAATACGGCGTCCAGGCCATAATAATAAGCCCAAATGGTGCAATAAAGATATTTCAAACTGCCTGCTTGCTAAAAAATTTGCTAATGATAGATTAAAATCCTCACAAAATGACGAAGAACGGGTGAAATTTGTAGAGCTACGACGCAAAGCCAAAAAGTTAATTAAGCAAAGTAAAAAGACCTTAGAGTTACATATTGCGAATCAAAGTAAAACAAACCCGAAAGAATTCTATAGTTATATCAGAAAGAAAAAAGTAGTTACTTCAACTGTTGGACCGTTAGTCGATGAAAAAGGAGAATACACCAAAGACGAAGTACAAATGAGTAATGCCCTCAATACCTTCTTTGTATCAGTTTTTACAACAGAAGACCTCAGTGATATCCCTACACCATCGCCGATTCAGATTGATAATCCAGATGTTCCAAGCAATATCACCGTTACAGAGAGAGAAGTATTGAATTGTTTAGATAAACTCAAGGTAAATAAAACGCCAGGACCTGATACAATCTCGCCTAGAGTTCTAAAGGAAGCTAAGAATGAGCTCTCCAAACCACTGACATTACTATTCAATAAATCCTTGCAGTCTGGAACTATGCCTGATCAGTGGAAGCTAGCCAACGTAACACCGATATTCAAAAAAGGCAGCAAATCCCTACCCAGTAACTATCGTCCAATTAGCTTAACCTCAGTTGTATGTAAAATGCTAGAAACGGTCATACGAGACAGACTCGTAAATCACTTAGAGGAAAATAACATACTTAAAGATACTCAACACGGCTTTCGTAAAAAACGTTCCTGTTTAACAAACCTCTTAGACTTCTTCCACGATATCCTCAACCTCTACGATGAGAGTAAAGCTGTAGATATTATATACCTTGATTTTCAAAAGGCCTTTGACAAAGTTCCCCACAAACGTTTACTGCTAAAACTAAAAGCGCATGGAATACAAGACGGTGTGTTGAAATGGATAGAAAATTGGCTCAGCAACAGAAAGCAAAGGGTAGTCATAAACGGTAAGGCATCTAAATGGACCAATGTAAGTAGCGGGGTACCCCAGGGATCGGTACTAGGACCAATTCTCTTTCTAATTTACATCAACGACATAGATGAGGGTCTCACCTGTACAATCTCAAAATTTGCTGACGATACAAAAATTGCAAATAGCGTACTCTCAAAAGAACAAGTTGACGATATGCAACACAATCTAGATAAATTGTCATGTTGGGCCCAAATTTGGCAAATAAGTTTCAATGCGGATAAATGTAAAGTACTACATGTCGGATACCTAAATGAGAAAGCAAACTATTCGATGAATGGCACTCAGCTTAAGAATGTAAACAGAGAAACTGATCTGGGAGTAACAATATCGAGTAACCTAAAACCGAGTCAACAATGTTCAGAAGTTGTTAAGAAGGCAAACAAAATAATTGGCTTTATAGGCAGGTCATTTGAGCATAAATCCCAAGAAGTTATCCTAACCCTTTACAATTCCTTAGTCCGCCCTCTTCTGGAATACTGCGTTCAATCCTGGTGCCCTTATTACCAAAAAGATATAAACAAGCTAGAACGAGTTCAACGTAGAGTTACCAAAATGATACCTAGCCTAAAGAACAAACCATACGAAGAGCGTCTTAGAGAATTAAATCTATTTCCTTTAACCCAGCGCAGATTAAGAGGCGACTTAATTCAAGTGTTCAAAATCATCAAAGGCATCGACAATATGAACTGTAGTAAGTACTTCACTATCGACCAATCTAATTACACGCGGGGAAACGGTTGCAAAATTATTGGTAAATCTTTTAACTCGCACGAATCTAAGAATTTCTTCTTCAATCGAGTTGTCAACTTGTGGAATGGGCTTCCCCGAGACGTTATAGACTGCAGCACCGTTGATTCATTTAAATTCCGCCTAGACAAATATCTCGCATCAAACCCGCGACTGACTGCGTTTGTAAATGAATAACTTTATCCTCCCCTCAGTTACTAACCCATATGTCCCCTACTAACTTCCTAGTCCTGCCACGTTAGTGGCAGGGCAGTAGTTCCCTTTCCAATGTTCCCTTACCCACTCTAAACCACTGTTTGGACACTTGATCCTCAGTGTTTTGGAGGACAAGCAGCCTAGAAGAGTCACTAGATCTGTTGTTGCTTGATTTCCTTTGTACTCCTTTGTACTCTCTCTCTCTCTCTGTCTCTGTCTGTCTCTCTCTCTCTCTCTCTCTCTCTCTCTCTCTCTCTCTCTGTCTCTCTATCTGTCTCTCTCTGTCTCTCTCTGTCTCTCTCTCTCTCTCTCTCTCTCTCTCTCTCTCTCTCTCTCTCTGTCTCTCTCTCTCTCTCTGTCTCTCTCTCTCTCTCTCTCTCTCTCTCTCTCTCTCCACACCCACATATTAATACAAGACCCCTCTCTCCCTCCCACTCTCTCTCTCTCTCTCCCTCTCCACACCCACATATTAATACAAGACCCCTCTCTCCCTCCCACTCACTCTCTCTCTCTCTCTCTCTCTCTCTCTCTCTCTCTCTCTCTCTCTCATAATTTCTAAGCTCTCCTAATCGTCTTCTCCTTGCTAATCCTCCATGTCTTACTCACATATCTCTCCTATTCATCACTTTTCACTCTTATTGCTTAAGGGGGCTCACCTGCTTTTTTCTCTCCTTTTCTCTCTCTCTCTCTCTTTGGGTTATATCCATTCGTCCCCATTCATCCTACTGTTTAAAGACATTTATTCCCATCCAGATGTCGATGTTTTCTTGGCGAGCGATAGCGAGCCAGCATTGTATGAAGAAATCCGGCTTCGCCTGAGAAATTTTTCTCTCGAAAAATGTACAAATTTAGCCTGCTGTCAAAAACATATTAAAAAATAAGCTAGCTCGCTACCACTCGCCAGGAAAAATCTCAACACCTGGATGGAGATAATCGTCTTTAAACAGTAGGCTGAATGGGACCGATTGGACACAAGCCAGAGAAAGAGAGAATAGGTGAATAGGCATCCTATTTTTTTCTTTTTTTTTTTTTTTTTTTTGTAACTTCAACTCTCTTTCATCTCCTCTTCTATTCTTCAGTGTTTATTCCCATCCATTCCTTCCACTCTCTACAATATTGTCTTTTCTCACTCGCATCATTTCTAAGCTATCGGCTATTTGCTGTAAGTAGGCGAGCAATCATGACCTCTAACCTCTGTAACTAAAACACGACTAGAGTAATCGAGCTAATATTTCTACCATTTGGGAAGAGTCAGTCAAGGAGTAGATGTGGATATTTACAGTTCATTTGCTCTAGCCCTTTTTGAGTTACAGAGGTTAGAGGTCATGATTTCTCGCCTACTTACAGCGAATAGACTATAGGCTAATCGTTTTCTTCCTATAAATTAATATATTTTTATCTCTCATTATTAATTATTTCCTCCCATCCTCTCCTTCCACCCTTTCCGATATTGGCTGTGGTGTCCCTTCTTATCTTCTTCTTCTTCTTATTCTTATTCTTATTCTTATTCTTATTATTATTCTTCTTCTTCTTCTGTTTCTTCTTCTTCTGTTTCTTCTTCTTATTATTATTATTATTATTATTATTATTATTATTATTATTATTATTATTATTCTGTCTTCTTCTTATTAGGGGTTCGAGCCCTGCGGGGAACCCCTATTCTAATCATTAAATCTTCTTATTCTTCCAAATTATTTTTCCACGCCGGTTTATACGCAATAACTCCAGAACCGCTTTTTGGATCGGGAACAAACTTTCACAAAAGGTGCGTTTTTGTATTGGTCAACTTTTGATATTCTAAACATCCAACATGACGGCCAAACAGGTCCGTGGCAGCCGTTTTCCCGATTGTTTTAAAACTTAAATACCGTCTCTCTCACTTAAAGAAAATTATTGGGCTTTGGTATAATTATGGACTCCACTAATAATGCTCCGCAAATGTTATGGAAAAGGTTTTGCTTTTTCATGTGGGTTTTTTTCCGGCAATCTTGAAAAAACCTTGAATTCCACTTAAGATTCCACATCTTTAAAACTACGCCGATGATCAAAGCCACTTTTGCGTAGTTGGGTGAGGCTCGCAATTCCGAACGTTTTGATACCAAAAGAATATAAATGGGTGGAATAGTTTGGCCGCATCATTGAAAACTGTCTATTCATAAATTACTTTAAAACCGTATTCGGTACCCACACAACGTTCACAGTCTTCAGTCTATAGGCTTCCATGCATCCCCCAGTTTTGCTTAATAACATAGTCGATTAATCATTCAGATCCATTATTTTTTTTAAATTTAACTCTCTCAAAATAGTTTGAGTCCCTACGAATTCCACCAATTATTTAGCCAACCTACCTATACATACCTACCCTACCAAATAATAATGCTAATTCAAATTTATTTTTGGTGAATAGCAGAGTATTGGCTAAGGTTTTTAACAATTTCTCCTTTTGCCAAATGCATTGTTTAAAAACAAAGTTCTAGACCTTCAAAGTTTTGACAATTTTTGGTGTGGTGTGACTTACCTTTCCTCCTCCCTCAAACAGTAAGCAATGGTATCAGGGGTTCAAGAAGTATTGCATTCTTCCATAAAAATATAATTATATAGTCCGGTTTTTACGCAATAACTCCGGAACCGCTTGTCTGATCGGGACCAAACTTTGACACAAGGTGCATTTTTGTATTGGGCAACTTTTGATATGATATCCAAAATGGTGGCCAGACACGCCCGTGGCAGCCTTTCACACCCAACCCATCTCGTCCTATCTAATTTTATGTTGAACTCTATTGTTCTTGATCCCACTATAGGACTCGGTAGCCTATTCCACATATCTACAACTCTGTTAAAAAACGAATAGAGGCAGATCCCTTACACAACCAGTCTCTCTCTGTCGCTCGTTTGTTTGCATACCGGTACAAATAAGGCCTTGAGGCAAAAGATCCCTTACACATGCAACTAAGATGAACATGGGAATCTGCAGAGAGACAAGTGGCCCACAAAAGGCAGATCCCTTTCACATCTAATCCATTTCGTCCATATGACTCAGATTTTATCTTGAAATTCTCTTGTTCTTGATCCCACTATAGCACTAGGTAGCCTATTTCACATATCTACGACTCTGTTACGAGAGAGGCAGATCCCTTACACAGCCAATCTCTCTCTCTCTCTCTTATTTGCACACTGGTACAAATGAGGCAGATCCCTTACACATGCTACCAAGATGAAAATGGGAGTCTGTAGAGAGCCGATTGGCCCACACACGGCAGATCCCTTTCACACCCAATCCATCTCTTCCTATTAAATTTTATGTTGAAGCTCTATTGTTATTAATCCCACTATAGCACTCGGTAGCCTATTCCACATATCTACAACTCTTTTACCAAGCGAATAGAGGCAGATCCCTTACACAGCCAATCTCTTTCTCTCTCGCTCTTGTCTGTTTGCACACCGGTACAAGTGAGGCAGATCCCTTAAACATGCAACCAAGATGAAAATGGGAGTCTGCAGAGAGCCAAGTGGCCCACATAAGGCAGAACCCTTTCACACCCAACCCATCTCATAAACGTTACCTGTTATTTACACTACTTACTATACACCCATGTTATCATATAGGCTACCTGCAACCAAAACACAATTGTAAGAAATAGGAACATAAGAAATGGGAGTCTGTAGAGAGCCAATTGGCCCACACAAGACAGATCCTTTTCACACCCAACCCATCTCATAACAACTCTCTCTCATTTATCTCTGTCTTCCTTACATTTATGACATCCTAGTCTCTCTCTCTCTCTCTCTCTCACAAATGAGAACATAAGAAAGCCGGAATCTGCAGAGAGCCGATTGGCCCACACATGTCAGATCCCTTTGACACCCAACCCATCCCGCGCTCTCTCTCTCTCTCTCATATTTATCGCTATCTTCCTTAAGTTTACGACATCCTATTGTCTCTCTCCATACTCTCTCTCCCTCACAAATGAGAACACAAAATAATAAGAAAACTGGAGTCTGCAGAGAGCCGATTGACCTACACATGGCAGATCCCTTTCTCACCCAACCCATCTGGTTCTATCTAATTTCAAGTTGAAGCTCTAGTGTTCTTGATCCCATTATAGCACTCGGTAGCCTATTCCACATATCTACAACTCTGTTACTAAACGAATAGATGCAGATCCCTTATACAGCCAATCTCTCTCTCTCTCACTCTTGTTTGTTTGCACAATCTGTTCCTTCTGTAGTTTCTCCATGCCCGATAAGTTAAATGATCGTTTGATATCTGTGACACAGCTTTTGTATCCAACACAATACCCCTTGCAAAACCGCTCGAACCCCGGACAACATTGCTTGCAACTTTTATTATTATTATTATTATTCTGTTTCTACTTCCTCTTCTACTATTTCTTCTTCTTCTTTTTCTTCTTCTTCTTCTTGTATCTATCTCTCTCTCTCTCCGCCCCCCGCTAGGCCTACCTCGCCCCCCTCTTTTATCCCCACCTCCACCTTTTCAAACCATTTCTAATTTCAAGCGTCCCATCTTCCTAATGGCTGCTCATTAACCTCGTGTGTGTGTGTGTGTGTGTGTGTGTGTGTGTGTGTGTGTGTGTGTGTGTGTATGTGTGTGTGTGTGTGTGTGTGTGTGTGTGTGTGTGTGTGTGTGGTATTGTGGACCACACACCAGCTAAATACTATAGGCTCACTATTTCACATTCATTATAGGTGACCCCCCTTAAGCAACCATAGTCAAATAAACATTCCGAAACAGGTTAACTATTTGTACAGTCGGCCTAATAAGTCACGTTTCGGCACCAATTATGTATTGATCAGTAATTTCTATCAGCAATATATACACATGATGTCGTCTGTTTTAGGGAGATATACAACCATGTTCCTATACTTACCCACCCTATTCAACATCTGACAGACATTAATACAGCACAGAGTGAGCCTAACGTAATGACGGCTGAAACATGACTTATTAGCGCCACTGTACCAGAGAGAGTGAGAGAGAGAGAGAGAGAGAGAGAGAGAGACTGGCGGCGCTCATTAGAGTAAGTGAGGCGGAGTATTAAACTATTTATGCTGCCATCATCACACACACACAATCACTCTCTCTCTCTCTCTCTCTGGTACAGTGGCACTAATAAGTCATTAGAGTAAGTGAGGCGGAGTATTTAACTATTTATGCTGCCATCATCACACACACACAATCACTCTCTCTCTCTCTCTCTCTCTCTCTGGTACAGTGGCACTAATAAGTCATTAGAGTAAGTGAGGCGGAGTATTAAACTATTTATGCTGCCATCATCACACACACACAATCTCTCTCTCTCTCTCTCTCTTTGGTACAGTGGCACTAATAAGTCATTAGAGTAAGTGAGGCGGAGTATTAAACTATTTATGCTGCCATCATCACACACACACAATCACTCTCTCTCTCTCTCTCTCTGGTACAGTGGCACTAATAAGTCATTAGAGTAAGTGAGGCGGAGTATTAAACTATTTATGCTGCCATCATCACACACACACAATCACTCTCTCTCTCTCTCTCTCTCTGGTACAGTGGCACTAATAAGTCATTAGAGTAAGTGAGGCGGAGTATTAAACTATTTATGCTGCCATCATCACACACACACAATCACTCTCTCTCTCTCTCTCTCTCTGGTACAGTGGCACTAATAAGTCATTAGAGTAAGTGAGGCGGAGTATTAAACTATTTATGCTGCCATCATCACACACACACAGTCACTCTCTCTCTCTCTCTCTCTCTCTCTCTCTCTGGTACAGTGGCACTAATAAGTCATTAGAGTAAGTGAGGCGGAGTATTAAACTATTTATGCTGCCATCATCACACACACACAATCACTCTCTCCCTCTCTCTCTCTGGTACAGTGGCACTAATAAGTCATTAGAGTAAGTGAGGCGGAGTATTAAACTATTTATGCTGCCATCATCACACACACACAATCACTCTCTCTCTCTCTCTCTCTCTCTCTCTCTCTCTCTCTGGTACAGTGGCACTAATAAGTCATTAGAGTAAGTGAGGCGGAGTATTAAACTATTTATGCTGCCATCATCACACACACACAATCACTCTCTCTCTCTCTCTCTCTCTCTCACTCACTCTCACACTCTCTCTGGTACAGTGGCACTAATAAGTCATTAGAGTAAGTGAGGCGGAGTATTAAACTATTTATGCTGCCATCATCACACACACACAATCACTCTCTCTCTCTGGTACAGTGGCACTAATAAGTCATTAGAGTAAGTGAGGCGGAGTATTAAACTATTTATGCTGCCATCATCACACACACACAATCACTCTCTCTCTCTCTCTCTCTCTCTCTCTCTCTCTCTCTCTCTCTCTCTCTCTCTCTCTCTCTCTCTCTCTCTCTCTCTCTCTCTCTCTCTCTCTCTCTGGTACAGTGGCACTAATAAGTCAGGTCTCAGCTTAATGGCAGATATCGACTTGATGGATTTTTTCTGTACCCCTTTCTCCCTCATGTTTAGCCCCATTGCTTTTGAGATTTTAAGACAGTCGCCCCATTAGTTTGGCGATTTTAAGTACTTTCGCCCCATTTCCGTCAATTTTAAGACCTTTCGTGCAATTTAGGTGTCGATTTTATCCTGGCGAGCGATAGCGAGCCTGTAATTTAAGAGGAATCGGCTTTCAGCTGGGACATTTTTCTACCGAAAAATGTACACATTTATCTTGAAAGGGGCTCAAGGGGGTGTAATCTTAAGCTTGATGGATATCTAGAGACCGAACTAAAAACCTTCCCTTAAGGGGAGGTATTTAGTTTGTTCCCTACTTTTTCATCAAGCTTAAAATTACATCCCCTAGACCCCCTTTCAAGATAAATTTGTAAATTTTTCGGTAGAAAAATGTCCAGGCCGGAGGCCGGTTGCTCTTAAATTACAGGCTCGGTATCGCTCGCCAGGGAAAAATTGACACCTTAACGGCACGAAAGGTCTTAAAATTGACAGAAATGGGGCAAAATGTCTTAAAATATCCAAACTACTAGGGCGAAGGTCTTAAAATCTCAAAAACAATGGGGCTAAACATGAGGGAGAAAGGGGTCCAGAAAAAATCCCTCAAGTGGATATCTCCCCTTAACATTCCACACATACTTTGAGTTGTTATTTGTTCTGCCTCTACCACGTGAAGGATGTGTTTGGTTTGGTTTGCTTCACATTTCATTGCATTTATTTAGTTGCTTGCATAGACAAAATATGTATAATGTAGTGGGACGTTATTAGACCTAAGAGTAGGATTCGACCCCTTCCCATATGTTAGGCTAGTGGCGGGGTGTTTGGTCTCCATCAAGCTGTCAATGTTAGACCTTTCGTGCCATTTAGGTGTCGATTTTTTTTCCTGGCGAGTTATAGCGAGCCTGTAGTTTTAAGAGGAACCGGCCCGAAAAATATACAAATTTATCTGGAAATGGGGTCTAGGGGGTGTAATTTTAAGTATGATGGAGGTCTAGCGAGGAAACTAAAAAAATATATCAATAACTGAATACATAGACCCCAAAAATACAAACAATAAACATCCACTATCTCCTTAAGTGGATGTGGTGTGTTGATATGACTTAAGTGTGTTGATATGACTTAAGTGTGCTGATTATGACTTAAGTGTGTTGATTATGACTTAAGTGTGTTGATTATGACTAAAGTGTGTTGATTATGACTTAAGTGTGTTGATTATGACTTAAGTGTGTTGATTATGACTTAAGTGTGTTGATTATGACTTAAGTGTGTTGATTATGACTTAAGTGTGTTGATTATGACTTAAGTGTGTTGATTATGACTTAAGTGTGTTGATATGACTTAAGTGTGTTGATTATGACTTAAGTGTGTTGATTATGACTTAAGTGTGTTGATTATGACTTAAGTGTGTTGATTATGACTTAAGTGTTGATTATGACTTAAGTGTGTTGATTATGACTTAAGTGTGTTGATTATGACTTAAGTGTGTTGATTATGACTTAAGTGTGTTGATATGACTTAAGTGTGTTGATATGACTTAAGTGTGTTGATTATGACTTAAGTGTGTTGATTATGACTTAAGTGTGTTGATTATGACTTAAGTGTGTTGATTATGACTTAAGTGTGTTGATTATGACTTAAGTGTGTTGATATGACTTAAGTGTGTTGATATGACTTAAGTGTGTTGATATGACTTAAGTGTGTTGATTATGACTTAAGTGTGTTGATTATGACAAGTGTGTTGATTATGACTTAAGTGTGTTGATTATGACTTAAGTGTGTTGATTATGACTTAAGTGTGTTGATTATGACTTAAGTGTGTTGATTATGACTTAATAGTGTTGATTATGACTTAAGTGTGTTGATTATGACTTAAGTGTGTTCATTATGACTTAAGTGTGTTGATATGACTTAAGTGTGTTGATTATGACTTAAGTGTGTTGATTATGACTTAAGTGTGTTGATTATGACTTAAGTGTGTTGATTATGACTTAAGTGTGTTGATTATGACTTAAGTGTGTTGATTATGACTTAAGTGTGTTGATATGACTTAAGTGTGTTGATATGACTTAAGTGTGTTGATTATGACTTAAGTGTGTTGATTATGACTTAAGTGTGTTGATTATGACTTAAGTGTGTTGATTATGACAAGTGTGTTGATTATGACTTAAGTGTGTTGATTATGACTTAAGGTTGTTGATATGACTTAAGTGTGTTGATTATGACTTAAGTGTGTTGATTATGACTTAATAGTGTTGATTATGACTTAAGTGTGTTGATTATGACTTAAGTGTGTTGATTATGACTTAAGTGTGTTGATTATGACTTAAGTGTGTTGATTATGACTTAAGTGTTGATTAGACTTATAGTGTTGATTATGACTTAAGTGTGTTGATTATGACTTAAGTGTGTTGATATGACTTAAGTGTGTTGATTATGACTTAAGTGTGTTGATTATGACTTAAGTGTGTTGATATGACTTAAGTGTGTTGATTAGTATAACTTGAGTCACACGAGCACTTAAAGTGGCGTTATGATGTGTAGTCACTGACATGGAATAATTATGTAACTGTAGTCACCTTATTCAGCTTATTAATAGGGGAATTAATGAGAACATTTTATTGTATGTACGTATGTACGTATATACTCAGCCCCAATCCCCACTTTTCCTTTTATTTTTCATTTTTTTTTTGGGGGGAGCGACTCAAGACAGAGCTAGAATAGGGACAACACAACAGAAACACAATGAACACACAAACAAACATACAAATGCACACATAGTTGTATTTGATTGTACCGTTGTATTATGTATATTGCCAGATCCAAGTTAGGGCATTCACAATTGACAGGGGATAGACATAGAATTAATAATTTCATATTTTATTTCACCAACCCACCAATTAACTTTACAAATAAACCTACTTAATAAAATCGATGAAAGTAATGCATACATACAAGTACACGAACCTAGGATACTCACACCGAAATTCCGCACACTAAGCATTACGCTATCAAGACAGTTAATATCATAGGCAAGTGGATATTTCAACCGTATCTGTGTCTTTCAGTGAAAAAAGTGTGTGTGTGTGTGTGTGTGTGTGTGTGTGTGTGTGTTACTGTGACTTGTTCGTGGGGTGTGTGAGCTAAGGTGTGTGTGTGTGTCCTTTGGGTGTGTATTGTGTGTGTGTGTGTGTGTGGGTTGTGTACTGTGTGTGTGGCTGTGTGGTGTGTGTGTGTGTGTGTTGGCGACATGTGGGGCTTAGGGTGTGTGTGTGTGGTGTGTGTGAGACGTGTGTGTATGTGTGTACGGGTGTGTGTGTATGTGTGTGTGTGTGTGTGTGTGTGTGTGTGTGTGTGTGTGTGTGTGTGTGTGTGTGTGTGTCTCTCTCTCTCTCTCTCTCGAAAATGAGTAACTCTAAATCAACCTCCCTTTTTTCAGTATGATGACGCGATTTTGCTTAGGTTAGGAAGAATCTTTTCGAGTCAACATTTTACATAACATAAGAAAAGGGAGTATGCAGAAAGCCGATCGGCCCATACAAGGCAGATCCCTCTTTTATTTATAGAGGTAATTCTTAAATAAAATCGTCTAGTTTTAACCAGGAACACAATAGAGTAGTAGGCCATGGGATCATATTGATGGCGTTAGCGGCTCGTCAGGTAAATTTGGCAGTGGAGACAGATAAGTCGCTTTAATTGTGTCCAAGCATATTAAGGGGGTAGTGCTTGGTTTTGGGTCCATATATTTATTTATTTATTTTTTAGTTTCCTCGCTAGACCTCCATCAAGCTTAAGAAAACACCCCCTAGACCCCCTTTTAAGATGAATTTGTACATTTTTCGATAGAAAAATGTGCCGGCCGAAGGCCAGTCCTCCTAAAATTACAGAGCGATATCGATACCTAAATGGCACGAAAGGTCCTAATATTGACAAATAAATGGGGTGAAAGGTCATTAAATCGCCAAACTAATGGGTCTAACTTCTTAAAATCTGAAAACTAATGGGACTAAACACGAGGGAGAAGAGAGCCAGAAAAACGACCCATCTCCCCTAAATGAATTATGAAAAGCAATTTGAACGAACACGGAATTAGTTTTAGCTTCCAGCGAAATGGATTAATTTAACCGTTGTTTTTTTTATCTTTCTCTCCTTTTCTCTTTCCCTGGCTTGTATCCATTCGGCCCCATTCAGCCAACTGCTTTAAGACGTGTATCCCCATCCAGGTGTCGATTTCTTCCTGGCGAGCAATAGCGAGCCTGCATTGTATGGAGAAATCCGGCTTCGCCGGAGAAATTTTTCTATCGAAAATTTTACAAATATAGCTTGCTGTCAAAACAAAAATATGTATATGCTGGCTCGCTACCGCTCGCCAGGAATTACTTGACACCTGGATAGGAATAAACATCTTAAAACAGTAGGCTGAATGGAGCCGAATGGATACAAGCCAAAGAGAGCGAGGAAGAGAAAGAGAAAAAAGAGAGGTGGGCTCCCTTAATTAAAGCCGTAATAACGCAGAAATTTAGTTGTAGCTTATAATTATTATAGTACTGTAAACACGCTGTTTGCCTTAGTACTGGTTGAGAGTTATATATATATATATATATATATATATATATATATATATATACATTATACAGTATATATTGTATATGTGTGTGTGTGTGTGGGGGGGGGGGGGGGAGAGAGAGAGAGCGTTGATGGCCAAGTAAAATAAATGTATCCATAGAAGTCCCTATATATTTCTCTCGGTATTCTTTATACTTTATCGAAGTCCCTATATATTTCTCTCGGTATTCTTTATACTTTATCGAAGTCCCTATATATTTCTCTCGGTATTCTTTATACTTTATCGAAGTCCCTATATATTTCTCTCGGTATTCTTTATACTTTATCGAAGTCCCTATATATTTCTCTCGGTATTCTTTATACTTTATCGAAGTCCCTATATATTTCTCTCGGTATTCTTTATACTTTATCGAAGTCCCTATATATTTCTCTCGGTATTCTTTACACTTTATCGAAGTCCCTATATATTTCTCTCGGTATTCTTTATACTTTATCGAAGTCCCTATATTTCTCTCGGTATTCTTTATACTTTATCGAAGTCCCTATATATTTCTCTCGGTATTCTTTATACTTTATCGAAGTCCCTATATATTTCTCTCGGTATTCTTTATACTTTATCGAAGTCCCTATATATTTCTCTCGGTATTCTTTATACTTTATCGAAGTCCCTATATATTTCTCTCGGTATTCTTTATACTTTATCGAAGTCCCTATATTTCTCTCGGTATTCTTTATACTTTATCGAAGTCCCTATATATTTCTCTCGGTATTCTTTATACTTTATCGAAGTCCCTATATATTTCTTTCGGTATTCTTTATACTTTATCGAAGTCCCTATATATTTCTCTCGGTATTCTTTATACTTTATCGAAGTCCCTATATATTTCTCTCGGTATTCTTTATACTTTATCGAAGTCCCTATATATTTCTCGGTATTCTTTATACTTTATCGAAGTCCCTATATATTTCTCTCGGTATTCTTTATACTTTATCGAAAGTCCCTATATATTCTCTCGGTATTCTTTATACTTTATCGAAGTCCCTATATATTTCTCTCGGTATTCTTTATACTTTATCGAAGTCCCTATATATTTCTCTCGGTATTCTTTATACTTTATCGAAGTCCCTATATATTTCTCTCGGTATTCTTTATACTTTATCGAAGTCCCTATATATTTCTCTCGGTATTCTTTATACTTTATCGAAGTCCCTATATATTTCTCTCGGTATTCTTTATACTTTATCGAAGTCCCTAATATATTTCTCTCGGTATTCTTTATACTTTATCGAAGTCCCTATATATTTCTCTCGGTATTCTTTATACTTTATCGAAGTCCCTATATATTTCTCTCGGTATTCTTTATACTTTATCGAAGTCCCTATATATTTCTCTCGGTATTCTTTATACTTTATCGAAGTCCCTATATATTTCTCTCGGTATTCTTTATACTTTATCGAAGTCCCTATATATTTCTCTCGGTATTCTTTATACTTTATCGAAGTCCCTATATATTTCTCTCGGTATTCTTTATACTTTATCGAAGTCCCTATATATTCTCTCGGTATTCTTTATACTTTATCGAAGTCCCTATATATTTCTCTCGGTATTCTTTATACTTTATCGAAGTCCCTATATATTTCTCTCGGTATTCTTTATACTTTATCGAAGTCCCTATATATTTCTCTCGGTATTCTTTATACTTTATCGAAGTCCCTATATATTTCTCTCGGTATTCTTTATACTTTATCGAAGTCCCTATATATTTATCTCGGTATTCTTTATACTTTATCGAAGTCCCTATATATTTATCTCGGTATTCTTTATACTTTTATTTTATTTTATATTTTGTTTTGCCGACTGTTACTTTTGTTTTACTTTTACTGTTTTACTCTTGTTACTTTTTTTTTTATTTTATTTGTATTTATTTTTATTTTTTAGTGTAGCCTCGTCCATTTAGTTCATTCCTCCCGTTTTCTTTTATCCGAGTGAGAGTTGAGTTTCTCTCTCTCTTGGTGCTATCACTGTGTTATTTGTTTGGCTACACTCCATTCATCCCGTCCCCTTTCTGTCAACTTCCCCTTTGGCTCTGTCTTTGTACCCCTCACTCCATTTAGCCTTCCATTTATTCTCTCTCTCTCTCTCTCTCTCTCTCTCTCTCTCTCTCTCTCTCTCTCTCTCTCTCTCATATATATTTCTCTATGTGGATGAGGGAGACAACATGCAAAACTGCCTGTGTCGAGTGCCTCCCCCAGAGTTGAAAGAGTGACAGGGCCAAAAGCAAGGAATGTTCGACCCAAAATATCTGGACACACGGAGTTTGAAGCAATTTAAGTCATAGGATGAGGGAAAGAAGGATTCCTTTTATCCGCTATTTTATCCTTCTTATCTACTCGTGGCTTCTATTTTCCTTCCATGTTCCTTCTATCCACTGTTTTATCTTTTTGTTATCTACTCGTGGCTTCTATATTCCTTCCATGTTCCTTTTATCCACTGTTTTATCCTTGTAACTTACTTTCCATTTATCTTTTAGTCTACCGGTACTACTCTTTGCTAACATCCATCCTTCCTTACATCCTTCTCTGCAGACAGATAAGTCGCTTTAAGGTTCACTTTTTGGGCGTTTTTTTGCATGTATTCATTATTTTTCTAGTTTCCTTCCTAGGCCTCCATCAAATTTAAAAACAAAACATCCATTAGATCCCCCTTCTAGATTAATTTGTACATTTATCGGTAGAAAAATGTCCCGGCCGAAGGCCTACTCTTACAACATTACAGGCTCACTATCGTTCGCCAGGGAAAGAATCGACACCTAAATAGCACGAAAGGTCTAAATATTGACGAAGAAATGGGGCGAAAGGTCTTAAAATCGACTAACTAATGGGGCAAACATCTTAACATCTGAAAACTAATGGGGCTAAACACGGGGGAGAAAGTGGTTCAGAAAACCGGCCCATCCCCCCTTAATTACGTTCCAGCATATTAAGGGTGTAGGATACTGCTTGTTTGTTGGTCCATATATTTAGTTATGTATTTATTTTTGAGTTTCCTCGCTAGACCTCTATCAAGCTTAAGAAAACACCCCTAGACCCCCTTTCAAGATGAATTTCTACATTTTTCGGTAGCCGGTTCCTTCTAAAATGATCCATTCCTTTATCATTCTTATTATCTACTCTCCATGTATTCCTCTACCCTGCTATCCTTCATCCTTCACTTATTCCCCTATTTATCCACCTGTGTTCCTTCCGCACGATCTGTTATCATAATCATTCCTCCTTCCCCAAAAAACTTCCTTATTCCAAGGGTGGTAGTCTTAAGGGGGTCACCGGCTTTTTTGTTATCTTCCTCTCCCTCTCTCTTTGGCTTTTATCCATTTGGCCCCATTCAGCCAACTGTTTTAAGACGTTTATCCCCATCCAGGTGTCGATTTCTTCCTGGCGAGCGATAGCGAGCCAGCATTGTATGGAGAAATCCGGCTTCGCCGGAGAAATTTTTCTATCGAAAAATGTACAAATTTAGCTTGCTGTCAAAACAAATATATATATATATATATACTGGCTCGCTACCGCTCGCCAGGAAAATATTGACACCTGGATGGGGGTAAACGTCTTAAAATACTAAGCTGAATAGGGCCGAATGGATACAAGCCAAATAGAGAGAGAGAGAGAGAAGAAAAAAAAAAGCAAGGTGGGCCCCCTCCCTTCTTCTCTCTCTCCACTACACCTTCATCCACCTAATATTCCGCCAACCTCCACGACCCACAATGTACAGTCGCGCTAATAAGTCATATATCGGCACCAAGTATATTTAGATCAATAATTGGTATCAGCAATGTCTAAAACTTGATTTATTCGTTTAAAGTGAGATATAGGCTTACTAGCATGATCCTACACTTATCCACCCTATTCAACATCTGACAGACATTAATACAGAACAAAGAGAGTCAAACGTAATAACAGCTGAGACATGACTTATTAGCGCGACTGTACACAATACATGGAATTAGGCTAATGTAAATATAACGCGTTTGTTTTTTCCAATGGATGACGTCATTCTGCCATGCTGTGAATTACATAAACAATAGTTTTATTCTGTAAATACGCACCCGCGCGCATGTCTCAACATATATGTGTGTGTGTGTTCACTATCTTTGCTCTAGCATCCACCTTAGCCTACAAGCGGAAGCATAGCTATACAGTATATATATATATTTTCTTCTATAGAATACCTGTCCGAAAATACCGAGGGAACAGAACCGCATCACTTTCAATAGATGGTTTTTTGCCCCCTGAGTAATTCTGACCGAGTGCTGTGGTGTGTGTGTGTGTGTGTGTGTGTGTGTGTGTGTGTGTGTGTGTGTGTGTGTGTGTGTGTGTGTGTGTGTGGTGTGTGTATGTTACTCTCAGTTACTTGTTCGTCAAGGGGAATCCACGCAATGCGAGCTAAGCTCATTATTATCGCGCCTCCTTAACTGGGAATGTATTGCGTGAAATGCATGTTAAGTGTTTTATGTACTGTTGGAATGGCTGTGGATGTGTGTGTAGTCTGTATTTAGCCAATTGGCGACATCGGAAACGAAGGCTTAGGGTGGATCTGTTTGGTACCATTCTCACTATAGACGGTACCGTCTCGCCCGAAGGCTTAGGTAGCCATCAGCTTAGGTGAACCATAGATACCCATCTCGCCTTGTACCATTTTTGCCAACCCCAGATGGGACGTCACAACGTCGTCCACTTATTCCAGGTACCTATTTACAGCTAGGTGAACTGAGGCTAACACATGAAAGGAGACAAGCCCAATTTGTCTCCGCCCGGTCTGGGATTGAACCCCCGACCCCTCGTGTGTGAGACGAGAGCTCTACCTACTAGGCTACGGGCTGTGTGTGTGTGTGTGTGTGTGTGTGTGTGTGTGTGTGTGTGTGTGTGTGTGTGTGTGTGTGTGTGTGTGTGTGTGTGTGTGTGTGTGTGTGTGTGTGTGTGTGTGTGTGTGTGTGTGTGTGTGTGTGTGTGTGTGTGTGTCGAAAATGAGTAACTCTAAATCAACCTCCCTTTTTTCAGTATGATGACGCGATTTTGCTTAGGTTAGGAAGAATCTTTTCGAGTCAACATTTTACATAACATAAGAAAAGGGAGTATGCAGAAAGCCGATCGGCCCATACAAGGCAGATCCCTCTTTTATTTATAGAGGTAATTCTTAAATAAAATCGTCTAGTTTTAACCAGGAATACAATAGAGTAGCCATGGGATCATATTGATGGCGTTAGCAGCTCGTCAGGTAAATTTGGCAGTGGAGACAGATAAGTCGCTTTAATTGTGTCCAAGCATATTAAGGGGGTAGTGCTTGGTTTTGGGTCCATATATTTATTTATTTATTTTTTAGTTTCCTCGCTAGACCTCCATCAAGCTTAAGAAAACACCCCCTAGACCCCCTTTTAAGATGAATTTGTACATTTTTCGATAGAAAAATGTGCCGGCCGAAGGCCGGTGCTCCTAAAATTACAGAGCGATATCGATACCTAAATGGCACGAAAGGTCCTAATATTGACAAATAAATGGGGTGAAAGGTCATTAAATCGCCAAACTAATGGGTCTAACTTCTTAAAATCTGAAAACTAATGGGACTAAACACGAGGGAGAAGGGAGCCAGAAAAACGACCCATCTCCCCTAAATGAATTATGAAAAGCAATTTGAACGAACACGGAATTAGTTTTAGCTTCCAGCGAAATGGATTAATTTAAGGGGGGTCACCGTTTTTTTTTTTATCTTTCTCTCCTTTTCTCTCTTTCCCTGGCTTGTATCCATTCGGCCCCATTCAGCCAACTGCTTTAAGACGTGTATCCCCATCCAGGTGTCGATTTCTTCCTGGCGAGCAATAGCGAGCCTGCATTGTATGGAGAAATCCGGCTTCGCCGGAGAAATTTTTCTATCGAAAAATTTACAAATATAGCTTGCTGTCAAAACAAAAATATGTATATGCTGGCTCGCTACCGCTCGCCAGGAAATATTGACACCTGGATAGGAATAAACGTCTTAAAACAGTAGGCTGAATGGAGCCGAATGGATACAAGCCAAAGAGAGAGGGAGAGAAAGAGAAAAAAGAGAGGTGGGCTCCCTTAATTAAAGCCGTAATAACGCAGAGATTTAGTTGTAGCTTATAATTATTATAGTACTGTAAACACGCTGTTTGCCTTAGTACTGGTTGAGAGTTATATATGTATATATATATATATACATTATACAGTATATATTGTATATGTGTGTGTGTGTGTGTGGGGGGGGGAGAGAGAGAGAGAGCGTTGATGGCCAAGTAAATTAAATGTATCCATCGAAGTCCCTATATATTTCTCTCGGTATT
>CM064547.1:990848-1020848 GCA_032716605.1 Paralithodes platypus | reverse complement strand
ATTGTGCAGCATAATTTACTGGTTCGGCTCAATGGTTTAAGGAGGGGGTTTTGTTTGCTCTCTAAACCTCTATCAAACTTCAAAAACACCCACAAGACCCTCCTTTGATAAAAATTTGTAAATTTTTCGGTAGAAAAATGTCCCGGCCGAAGGCCAATTCCTCTTCAAAATACACTCGCTATCGCTCGCCAGGGAAAAAATTGACACCTAAATGGCACGAAAGGTCTTAATATTGGCAAAGAAATGGGACAAAAGGTCTGAAAATCGCCTAACTAATGGGGTGAATTTCTTGAAATCTCATAACTAATAAGGCTAAACATGAGGGAGGAGGAGGACTCGAAAAACCAACTGCCTCCCGTTGAATCGACTAATAGTGGCCAGAATTAAGTTAAAAGGACGGCCTCGGTACAGAAGGGGTTAATTACATGAATACATTTACCCAAATGTTTGTCAGTATCTAAAACTGGCACCCGTACGGAAATGTAAAACTGGCACCCGTACGGAAATGTAAAACTGGCACCCGTACGGAAATGTAAAACTGGCACCCGTACGGAAATGTAAAACTGGCACCCGTACGGAAATGTAAAACTGGCACCCGTACGGAAATGGAAAACTGGCACCCGTACGGAAATGGAAAACTGGCACCCGTACGGAAATGGAAAACTGGCACCCGTACGGAAATGTAAAACTGGCACCCGTACGGAAATGTAAAACTGGCACCCGTACGGAAATGTAAAACTGGCACCCGTACGGAAATGTAAAACTGGCACCCGTACGGAAATGTAAAACTGGCACCCGTACGGAAATGTAAAACTGGCACCCGTACGGAAATGTAAAACTGGCACCCGTACGGAAATGTAAAACTGGCACCCGTACGGAAATGTAAAACTGGCACCCGTACGGAAATGTAAATATGATGGTTAAGGGAGCCCACATCGCTTTGTTTTCTCTTTCTCTCCCTCTCTCTTTGGTTTGTATCTATTCGGCCCCATTCAGCCTACTGTTTTAAGACGTTTACACCCATCCAGGTGTCAATATTTTCTTGACGAGCGGTAGCGAGCCAGCATATACAGTATATATTTTTGTTTTGACAGCAAGCTAAATTTGTACATTTTTCGATAGAAAAATTTCTCCGGCGAAGCCGGATTTCTCCATACAATGCTGGCTCGTTATCGCTCGCCAGGAAGAAATCGACACCTGGATGGGGATAAACGTCTTAAAAAAGTAGGCTGAATGGGGCCAAATGGATACAAGCCAGAGAAAGATAGAAAAGGACAGAACAAAAACAGGTGACCCCCCTTAAATATCCCTCCTCCACTCACTGCTGCTGCTGCTGCTGCTTGTGGCCGTGGCAATATCCATGTTTTTTTTTTTTTTTTTCTCTATGTGACATATTGGTGGGGTATAGAGGGCGGTAGTATTTCAGAGGGAGTTAAGGCGGTGTCACACGAGCGATTTTTCCGTCAATTTGTACGGGCAATTGTCATATGGTAGCTTCAAAATACAAGTTCCATATGAATTAAACTACCTAACATAATCTAAGTTCGATCTAGTTTACGATTCCAATGCAACAATATCCCTAAATATCACCAGAAAAAACTTGCTCATGGAAAATTGACGGAAAAAGCGCTCGTGTGACACTGGCTTTACTGGATGGGAGTAGTGTTGCCAAGTTAGCTACTTTCCCGCTAGATCTAGAGGTATTTACTTCCATCAAGAGCCAAATGTTTACCTTTTTCGCGGACTAAAAATCCCTTCCATTTTTAGTCAGAGAAAAAGGTAAACATTTGGCTCTTGATCGAAGGTAAATATTTGGCTCTTGATCGAAGGTAAATATTTGGCTCTTGATCGAAGGTAAACATTTGGCTCTTGATCGAAGGTAAATATTTGGCTCTTGATCGAAGGTAAACATTTGGCTCTTGATCGAAGGTAAACATTTGGCTCTTGATCGAAGGTGAACATTTGGCTCTTGATCGAAGGTGAACATTTGGCTCTTGATCGAAGGTGAACATTTGGCTCTTGATCGAAGGTGAACATTTGGCTCTTGATCGAAGGTGAACATTTGGCTCTTGATCTAAGTAAACACCTCTAGGTCTAGCGGGAAAGTAGCTATATTAACTACTTGCGAGTTTCAGGCAATAAGGAAGTTGGAGCCGTAAACATTGAAATAAAACAGAAATGCAGTAACAATGTACGTTTCTGATGGACAAATGGTATGTTGAATAGGGTTTTATGTATTTATATATGTACTACTTGCGAGTTTCAGGCTATAAGGAAGTTGGAGCCGTAATCACAACTTCCCCCCCTAACCCCCTTTCACTACTATTTTTCATTCGTTCAAATTTTTACATCTAGCAACATGAATTCTAGCAATATTCTGGAGATTTGAGTCATTATTCAAGCAATATTCTGGAGATTTGAGTCATTATTCTAGCAATATTCTGGAGATTTGAGTCATTATTCTAGCAATATTCTGGAGATTTGAGTCATTATTCTAGCAATATTCTAGAGATTTGGGTCATTATTCTAGCAATATTCTACAGATTTGAGTCATTATTCTAGCAATATTCTGGAGATTTGAGTCATTATTCTAGCAATATTCTGGAGATTTGAGTCATTATTCTAGCAATATTCTGGAGATTTGAGTCATTTTAGAGAGATATTCTAGAGATTGTGGTATTATTCTAGCGATACTCTGGAAATTTACGCCATTTTGAAGCGATGTAGAGATTGTGGTATTATTCTAGCGATACTCTGGATATTTACGCCATTTTGAAGCGATATTGTAGAGATTGTGGCATTATTCTAGCGATACTCTGGAGATTTACGCCATTTTGAAGCGATATTGTAGAGATTGTGGCATTATTCTAGCGATACTCTGGAGATTTAAGCAATTTTGAAGCGATATTCTGGAGATTGTGGCTTTATTCTAGCGATTATCAGCTTTTATTTACTATCTAGCCGACTTGATTTGGTAACCCTGGTCGGCCGTACCTCAGCGGGAGTTACCGTGAGTGAAGGCGGTGTCACACGAGCTCTGTTTCCGCCAATTGTTACAGGCAATTACAGGCAGCTTCAAAATTTAAGTTATATCAGAAATCAGCCATGTAGCATAGTTTAAATTCAAGCTTTATCAGAAAGCAGCCACGTAGCATAATTTAAATTCAAGTTATATCAGAAATCAGCCACGTAGCATAATTTAAATTCAAGTTATATCAGAAATCAGCCACATAGCATAATTTAAATTAAAGTTATATCAGAAATCAGCCCCGTAGCATAATTTAAATTAAAGTTATATCAGAAATCAGCCACGTAGCATAATTTAAATTCAAGTTATATCAGAAATCAGCCACGTAGCATAATTTAAATTCAAGTTATATCAGAAATCAGCCACGTAGCATAATTTAAATTCAAATTATATCATAAATCAGCCACGTAGCATAATTTAAATTCAAGTTATATCAGAAATAATCAGCCACATAGCATAATTTAAATTCAAGTTATATCAGAAATCAGCCACGTAGCATAATTTAAATTCAAATTATATCATAAATCAGCCACGTAGCATAATTTAAATTCAAGTTATATCATAAATCAGCCACGTAGCATAATTTAAATTCAAGTTATATCAGAAATCAGCCACGTAGCATAATTTAAATTAAAGTTATATCAGAAATCAGCCACGTAGCATAATTTAAATTCAAGTTATATCAGAAATCAGCCACGTAGCATAATTTAAATTCAAGTTATATCAGAAATCAGCCACGTAGCATAATTTAAATTCAAGTTATATCAGAAATCAGCCACGTAGCATAATTTAAATTCAAGTTATATCAGAAATTAGCCACATAGCATAATTAAAATTCAAGTTATATCAGAAATCAGCCACGTAGCATAATTTAAATTCAAGTTATATCTGAAATCAGCCATGTAACATCATTTAAATTCAAGTTATATCAGAAATCAGCCACGTAGCATAATTTAAATTCAAGTTATATCAGAAATCTGCCACATAGCATAATTTAAATTCAAGTTATATCAGAAATCAGCCACGTAGCATAATTTAAATTCAAGTTATATCAGAAATCGGCCACGTAGCATAATTTAAATTCAAGTTATATCAGAAATCGGCCACGTAGCATAATTTAAATTCAAGTTATATCAGAAATCAGCCACGTAGCATAATTTAAATTCAAGTTATATCAGAAATCAGCCATGTAGCATAATTTAAATTCAAGTTATATCAGAAATCAGCCACGTAGCATAATTTAAATTCAAGTTATATCATAAATCAGCCACATAGCATAATTTAAATTCAAGTTATATCAGAAATCAGCCACGTAGCATAATTTATATTCAAGTTATATCAGAAATCAGCCACGTAGCATAATTTAAATTCAAGTTATATCAGAAATCAGCCACGTAGCATAATTTAAATTCAAGTTATATCAGAAATCAGCCACGTAGCATAATTTAAATTCAAGTTATATCAGAAATCAGCCACGTAGCATAATTTAAATTCAAGTTATATCAGAAATCAGCCACGTAGCATAATTTAAATTCAAGTTATATCAGAAATCAGCCACGTAGCATAATTTAAATTCAAGTTATATCAGAAATCAGCCACGTAGCATAATTTAAATTCAAGTTATATCATAAATCAGCCACGTAGCATAATTTAAATTCAAGTTATATCAGAAATCAGCCACGTAGCATAATTTAAATTCAAGTTATATCAGAAATCAGCCACGTAGCATAATTTAAATTCAAGTTATATCAGAAATCAGCCACGTAGCATAATTTAAATTCAAGTTATATCAGAAATCAGCCACGTAGCATAATTTAAATTCAAGTTATATCAGAAATCAGCCACGTAGCATAATTTAAATTCAAGTTATATCAGAAATCAGCCACGTAGCATAATTTTAATTCAAGTTATATCAGAAATCAGCCACGTAGCATAATTTAAATTCAAGTTATATCAGAAATCAGCCACGTAGCATAATTTAAATTCAAGTTATATCATAAATCAGCCACGTAGCATAATTTAAATTCAAGTTATATCAGAAATCAGCCACATAGCATAATTTAAATTCAAGTTATATCAGAAATCAGCCACGTAGCATAATTTAAATTCAAGTTATATCAGAAATCAGCCACGTAGCATAATTTAAATTCAAGTTATATCAGAAATCAGCCACGTAGCATAATTTAAATTCAAGTTATATCAGAAATCAGCCATGTAGCATAATTTAAATTCAAGTTATATCAGAAATCAGCCACGTAGCATAATTTAAATTCAAGTTATATCAGAAATCAGCCACGTAGCATAATTTAAATTCAAGTTATATCAGAAATCAGCCACGTAGCATAATTTAAATTCAAGTTATATCAGAAATCAGCCACGTAGCATAATTTAAATTCAAGTTATATCAGAAATCAGCCACGTAGCATAATTTAAATTCAAGTTATATCAGAAATCAGCCACGTAGCATAATTTAAATTCAAGTTATATCAGAAATCAGCCACGTAGCATAATTTAAATTCAAAAGTTATATCAGAAATCAGCCACGTAGCATAATTTAAATTCAAGTTATATCAGAAATCGGCCACGTAGCATAATTTAAATTCAAGTTATATCAGAAATCAGCCACGTAGCATAATTTAAATTCAAGTTATATCAGAAATCAGCCACGTAGCATAATTTAAATTAAAGTTATATCAGAAATCAGCCACGTAGCATAATTTAAATCCAAGTTATATCAGAAATCAGCCATGTAGCATAATTTAAATTCAAGTTATATCAGAAATCAGCCACGTAGCATAATTTAAATTCAAGTTATATCAGAAATCAGCCACATAGCATAATTTAAATTCAAGTTATATCAGAAATCAGCCACGTAGCATAATTTAAATTCAAGTTATATCATAAATCAGCCACGTAGCATAATTTAAATTCAAGTTATATCATAAATCAGCCACGTAGCATAATTTAAATTCAAGTTATATCATAAATCAGCCACGTAGCATAATTTAAATTCAAGTTATATCAGAAATCAGCCACGTAGCATAATTTAAATTCAAGTTATATCATAAATCACATAATTTAAATTCAAGTTATATCATAAATCAGCCACGTAGCATAATTTAAATTCAGCTTAGTTTCTGATTCTAGTGTGAAAAAGCCTCAAAACATTACGAGAAAAAACTTGCTCATCGAAAATTGCCGGAAAACCCCCGCTCGTGTGACACCGGCTTGAGTCGACCATGTGGGGCTGCGGTTCCTAATCCAAGTAATTTGCTTGTGGTGGTGTATTGGGGGGGGGGGGGGGGGGTTAAGGGGAAATAGGTCGGTTTCTGGGACCCCCCCCTTCTTCCTCGTGTTTAGTCCCGTTAGTTTTCAGATTTTAAAACGTTCAGCCCATTAGTTTGGTGATTTTCAGACCTTCGCCCCTTTTCGTATCATTTAGGTGTTGATTTCTTCCTGGCGAGCGATAGCGAGATTCTCCTCCGCTATCTTCTCTTCTACTTCCCTACTTCTCTTCATCTCTGTTTCTCTCCACTTTCCTCTACGTTTCTCCTCCCCCAATTATCTCTGTATATTGATCTTTTAATTTATTATTGAGTTTCCTCGCTATACCACCATCAAGCTTAGAAAAACACCCCCTAGACCCCCTTTCAAGCTGAATGTGTACCTTTTTCGGTAGAAACATTTCCCGGCCAGAGGCCGTTTCCTTCTAAAATTACAGGCTCGCTGTCGCTCTCCAGGAAAAAATTGATACCTAAATGGCACGGAAGGTCTTAATATTGACAAAGAAATGGGTCGAAAGGTCTCAACATTCTTTCACAATTCTCCCACCTCTCCTTCTCCTCTGTCTGCTACCTCATCTCACCTCACCGTCTCTGCTCCTCCTCCTCCACCCCCTTTACCATATCCTCCCTGCTCTTCTCTCCCGACTCACCCCCCCCCTCTTTTTGCTCCCTCACTGCACCCCTTCCCAATTTCCTCCTCTCTCTCTGCTCCCCCTCTCTCCTCCCCCTCTTTCTGCTCCCCCCACTCCTTCTTCTCCCTCTCTCTCTACTCCCCCCACTTCTCCGTCTCTCCTTCACTAACTCTCTACTCCTCCCACTCTCCTTCACCATCTCTCAACTCCCCCCACTACTCCCCCCATTCCTCCCACTCACTCCTTCCCCACACTAGCCCCACACCGTCTCCTATATATTGTTGGTTGGCTGGCTGGTGTGTGGCGCTGTATAAAGCTTTACAAATGCCTGCCACATAACTGTCTGCCCAGAATTAGAACAAGCCACTTTAAGGGAGCCCACCTCGCTTTGTTTTCTCTTTCTCTCCCTCTCTCTTTGGCTTGTATCCATTCGGCACCATTCAGCCTACTGTTTTAAGACGTGCGCCCCCATCCAGGTGTCAATATTTTCCTGGCGAGCGGTTGCGAGCCAGCAAATATATATATATATTTGCCTTGACATGAATCTAAATTTGTACATTTTTCGATAGGAAAATGTGTCCGGCAAAGCCGGATTTCTCCATACAATGCTGGCTCCCTATCGCTCGCCAGGAAGAAATTGACACCTGGATGGGGATAAACGTCTTAAAACAGTAGGCTAAATAGGGCCGAATGGATACAAGCCAAAGAGGGAGGGAGAGAAAGATAAAAAACGCGAGGTGGGCCCCCTTAAGGCCCTAGCGAGCCGTCCAGGGTGTATATTTTTAAGAGATTTAATAGCGCCGAGCGGATATCATAATGGAGGGACGTGTTATATAACAGATGTGTTTTATAAGCACCATAAGCCACACGGGTAAATACATACCAGTGTTATACTCTCTCGCACACACACACACATATATATATATATATATATATATATATATATATACAGTATATATTTTTTTTTTGTCAATGGTTTATTCAAGTACGATATCTTGTATAGATTTTTTGTTTCTGATTAACAACTATATCGTTTGGTGAGGTGGGGATAGGCGTGAATAATGATTAAAATGAAATAGGTTAGTTTGCCATCTTTGCATGGATAGTTTGCAACGGAGCTTCTTTTACATATCACTACTATACTGACTATGGACAGATTAGTTATAGATGCACTATAGTTAAACGGGATGGTCCGCTTTTCTGGTACCCTGTCTTCCTCATGTTTAGCCCCATTGGTTTTCAGATTTGATGACGTTCGGCCCATTAGTTTGGCGATTTTATGAACTTTCGCCCCATTTCGTTGTCAATATTAAGACCTTTTGTGCTATTTAGGTGTCGATTTTTGTTTCCTGGCGAAAGATAGTGAGCCTGTAATTTTGAAAGAACCTTCCTTCGGCCTGGACATTTTGCTACCGAAAAATGTACAAAATAATCTAGAAGGGGGATCTAATGGATGATTTTTGTTTTAAGTGTGATGGGGGTCTAGGGAGGAAGCTAACAAAAAACAG
Source organism: Paralithodes platypus (assembly GCA_032716605.1). Lineage (NCBI taxonomy): Eukaryota > Metazoa > Arthropoda > Malacostraca > Decapoda > Lithodidae > Paralithodes > Paralithodes platypus. Next base: position 1,012,396 of record CM064547.1, on the reverse strand, counting down.
AAAATTAAATGAAAACAAATAAATAAAAACAACCAAACAAGAGAACCATCTTCCCTTAAGGGGAGGTTTTTAATTATTTCCTTAGACCTCCAACAAGCTTAAATTTACAACCCCTAGTACTCCTTTCAAGATAAATTTGTACATTTTTCGGTAGAAAAATGTCCCGGCCGAAGGCCGATTCCTCTTAAATTACAGGCTCGCTATCGCTCGCCAGGAAAACATTGTTAGCTAAATGGCATGAAAAGTCTTAAAATTGACATACATGGGGCGAAAGGTCTTAAAATCGCCAAACTAATGGGGCGAACGTCTTATAATCTCAAAATCAATGGGGCTAAACATGAGGGAGAAAGGGTTCGAAAAAAATATCCCTCAAGTGGTTTTCATGTAGTAGTGAATATAAGAATGAGTGTCTCAATGTTGGTAACTATGATGATGATGATGATATATGGTTTGTTATAGGTAGAACCAACCAACTTGACAATAATCTGGACCCTTTAACTTCTTATAACTCAATATGAAGGAACGCAATCGGGCTGGAATTCCTCTCATTTGGGAAGAGTCCACCAGGTAATAGGTGTGAAATTTACAGCCAGTTTGCTCCAGTCCCTTTTGAGTTACGAAGAGGTCAGGGATCGATATTTTTGTCAAGTACGTTGGCGCTACCTACAGTATTGATAATGTAATTAGGGGTCAACACTGATCTATATACTGTATATATATATACCGGTATATTATATATATATATATATATATATATATATATATATATATATATATATATATTATATATATACCGGGTGTATATAAATTACGCCATTAAGTACCGGTAACATAATTTTAATGTTATTGTTGGCTACTTTTAGACGATTTTACCCAATTTAGGAAGGACGTCTAACCATTAAATGGCTACAGAATATTTCAATGTATCCTTTTAGCCACTATATATAATTACTATATTATATACTTCCTAAGTTCTATACAATCGTCTAAATGTAGATGAAATCCAATAAAATGGACGTCACCGGGGAACGTAATGGACGTCACCGGGGGACGTAATGGACGTCACCGGGGGACGTAATCGCTTTCCAATTCTTGCAATTTGTTTACTTCTCTTAAATATTTTCTATTTCACCTCTTGCTTTTCACACACTGACAACGTTTAGATACAATAGTGTAATATCAACAACATTGTGTTTATCCCAAGGTTGGAACGACGTTGTATGTTTTAATTTAATTTTCGAGGTTAAGACTATATATCCCGTGCAAATATTGTGAAAATAATGCAGATATATAATTAAATACGGATAAGACAATAAGCTTGGTACGTAATAGCAGTATCAACACATTTCCTGACGTGTACAATGTGTATGTGTGTAGTTGTGTGATTGTAGTGTGTGGTAGATATAATGTCTGGTACACAGGCGTAAATAAATGTAGACGTGATTTTGTAGAATATATATATATATGTATGTATATTATATGGTATGAGAGGGATCTGCCTTGTGTGGGCCAGTCGGCTTTCTGCAGACTCCCATTTTCTTATGTCTTTATGTTTATATATATATATATATATATATATATATATATATATATATATATATAGAAAGAGAGACAGAGAGAGATATAGATAGATAGATAGATAGAGATATTAAATCCAAAATCATTAAAAAACATACTACACTACAGGACAGTAACTGGTTGATTAGCCAGAAACTAGGGATGGACAAAATATCACCTTTAAAAAAATATAAAACTTTGAATTCAACACAATGTTCTTTGCCAGAGAGGCTTACTACTCTTTGCCAGAGAGGCTTACTACTTTGCCAGAGAGGCTTACTACTTTGCCAGAGAGGCTTACTACTCTTTGCCAGGGAGGCTTACTACTCTTTGCCAGAAAGGCTTACTACTCTTTGCCAGAGAGGCTTACTACTCTTTGCCAGAGAGGCTTACTACTCTTTGCCAGAGAGGCTTACTACTTTGCCAGAGAGGCTTACTACTCTTTGCCAGAGAGGCTTACTACTTTGCCAGAGAGGCTTACTACTCTTTGCCAGAGAGGCTTACTACTTTGCCAGAGAGGCTTACTACTTTGCCAGAGAGGCTTACTACTCTTTGCCAGAGAGGCTTACTACTTTGCCAGAGAGGCTTACTCTTTGCCAGAGGCTTACTACTCTTTGCCAGAGAGGCTTACTACTTTGCCAGAGAGGCTTACTACTCTTTGCCAGAGAGGCTTACTACTCTTTGCCAGAGAGGCTTACTACTCTTTGCCAGAGAGGCTTACTACTTTGCCAGAGAGGCTTACTACTCTTTGCCAGAGAGGCTTACTACTTTGCCAGAGAGGCTTACTACTTTGCCAGAGAGGCTTACTACTCTTTGCCAGAGAGGCTTACTACTTTGCCAGAGAGGCTTACTACTCTTTGCCAGAGAGGCTTACTACTCTTTGCCAGAGAGGCTTACTACTCTTTGCCAGAGAGGCTTACTACTCTTTGCCAGAGAGGCTTACTACTCTTTGCCAGAAAGGCTTACTACTCTTTGCCAGAGAGGCTTACTACTCTTTGCCAGAGAGGCTTACTACTCTTTGCCAGAGAGGCTTACTACTTTGCCAGAGAGGCTTACTACTTTTGTTTTCTATTTGGTTTTCGTGTTAAGGGGGGTCACCTGCTCGTTTTATCTTTCTCTCCTTTTCTATCTTTCTCTGGCTTGTATCCGTTCGGCCCCATTCAGCCAACTGTTTTAAGACGTTTATCCGCATTCAGGTGTCGATTTGTTCCTGGTGAGCGATAGCGAGCCAGCATTGTATGGAGAAATCCGGCTTCGCCGGAGAAATTTTTCTATCGAAAAATGTACAAATTTAGCTTGCTGTCAAAACAAAAATATATATATGCTGGCTCGCTACCACTCGCCAGGAAAATATTGACACCTGGAGAGGGGTAAAAGTCTTAAAACAGTAGGCCGAATGGGGCCGAATGGATACAAGCCAATGAGAGAGGGAGAGAAAGAGAAAAAAGGAGAGGTGGGTTCCCTTAAATATTCAAACTTTCACAGCAGTCCTCGAACTCTGGTAATCCGTTTATTGTAATGGCTTTCTTTTGATACGATTATGCCTTTGTTGACATATTAAGGGAGCCCACCTCGCTATTTTTATCTTTCTCTCCCTCTCTCTTTGGCTTGTATCCATTTGGCCTCATTCAGCCTACTGTTTTAAGACGTTTACCCCATCAAGGTGTTAATATTTTCCTGGCGAGCGGTAGCGAGCCAGCATTAATATATTTTTGTTTTACAGCAAGCTAAATTTGTACATTTTTCGATAGGAAAATGTCTCCGGCGAAGCCGGATTTCTCCATACAATGATGGCTCGCTATCGCTCGCCAGGAAGAAATCGACACCTGGATGGGGAAAAACGTCCTAGAACAGTTGGCTGAATGAGGCTAAATGGATACAAGTCAGAAAGAGAGAAAAGGAGAGAAAGATACAAAAAAGCAAGTGACTCCCCCTTAAACCATGTTCCAAAGAAATTGAAATATATATAAGCTTTAACTCTATTGATATTTTGTAATGATTTAATTTGGCTTGATAAAATATATGATGAAATTAACTTCACTGTTATTCAAGTGATGACATTTATTTGTATTGGCTCTACACAAAATATTCAATATCAAGACCTTTCATGCAATTAGGGTGCATTGAAACAACTGTAACAGACTATGACGAACACATTGTAAAATGGAAAATAAACATATATTGTTGTATCACATTTACCCCATAAATGTGTTATTTTAGAGATAAACGCCTTTTTAGAAATGTAGCAAAATAGGGTTACAAGTAAAGCACTAAATGATTAATACATGATAAACCTATTTATTATCGACTTAGCTAAAGGGAAAGCATGGGTTTACCTATTCACACATTAGTAATTACGAAATAAAAGTTTCTTAGAATGTGGTGATGATAGTATGTGGTTAGCAGAAAAATACTAATTATTAGCAACATATTAGCGTAAACAAAATATGTAACATTTGTAACTCAAGTCGTGGAACATATTGCTGATGCCCAAGTCTGGGTCGGGTATCCGAACGAAGCAGAAGGTAATTCAATCGTTTATGAAGCGTAGTTCTATTGGGGGCTGATCGTTCTCACGCAATGGTTACGTATTTAATGAAGATAGTATACTGCATGTACAGTTATGTTCAGGAATGAAGAGTCATCGAACAATACGAAAAGTTATAGGAGCCAAATGTTACATACCGTACAATTGTGACCACGCATACCTGACCAAACACTCATGTTATAAAAGAGTGAGGTTAAAGAAAATTAATGACATACACAGACATACATACACACACACACACACACATAAACCTCTCATTTTCATGTTTATGTAAGGTAAATAAAATAAGCGTGACAAAGGGAGACGTGGTGTGTGTGTGTGTGTGTGTGTGTGAAGTGAAGTTTCCTTAATCATTGCTCATTGTCTCAATTATAACGTCATCGACTATTACTGACAATATTGGTGTGTAACAGTTGTACTGTACAAATAATAGGTTATATATTTGGAAAACAGGCATGATATCATGTCCACGCCGATAATTCGATATTTGAGAAGATTCGAGTGGAATCCGAAGCTTCATAAAACGCCTCGAATAATTTTTCAAAACTGCATTACATCATCTGGTGGGAATTATACAGTATTTGTTTTAATTAATCTTCTTATTACACTGTAATGACCATGTACAGTCACGAGCATAAATACTGTGACACCAACCAAATAATTTTCGCCCCTTTGTTTTCAAAGGTATTGCAAAACTTTGTATTCAAACTCACAATTATTTCTGTATTTCATTCTAGTTACCGTCAAACGATTTAATTCAGCTTAGTATAAACCCCTAGTGATGAAGAAGTTGACGTTATCTGGTTGATGTCGCAGCATTTATGCTCGTGACTGTACAGCAGTGGTAATTAAATCTGATCGATTTAGAAGTGTCGAACTGATTAAAAGAATCTCTGAAATTCAAATACCCAGTATAAATTAGTTAGGAGATTCAATTCAACCCGAGACCGCTTCGAATATGTTTGTATTTGAACAAATGTTCACAACTGTGCAATACATTATATAAATAACATTGGGCAATAACTTTGTTCGATGAATGTGGAGGCATGCCTGGAGAAGTTTGACAAGAACGAAAGAATATTTCTGATTGGGGATATGAATGGTAAGGTGGGTGATAGGAAAGTTGAGGGAGTGGTGGGAGGGTGGGGGGTACCATCAGAGGTGAATGGGAATGGTAGTGCACTTGTGGACGTATGTGTGGGGAGGAGGCTGTGGATAGCCAACACCTTCTTCCGACACAGAATGATCCACAGGTACACGTGGAAACGGATGTTGACGATGAAGGATAAGACAGTGGTGGAACGAAAGTCATTGATTGATTATGTATGTGTGGATGAACGAATGAAGAAATCTGTGATGGATGCTAGGGTGTATAGGGGTATTGGAGGGGGTCTGTCTGATCATTATGTAGTGGTAGCTAAGGTTAGGATACAAAAGAAGTGGGTGAGGAGAGCGGGAGGGAGGCGAGAGGAGGGTGGAATGGTGAGGAGGGTGGAGAGGTTGCAGGAGGAGAAGTCAGGGAGGAGTACAGGAGAGCAGTGGAAAGACGACTAGGTGGGTTCGACCTGGAAGTTATGGAGGAAGTGGAGGAGATGAGCAAGGTGTTTAAGGATGAGATCTGTGCAGCATGTGAGGAGGTGTGTGGAGTGAGGAGAAGAGGGAGGGGAGTGAAAGGTACAGCATGGTGGACAGAAGAGGTAAGAATAGCTGTGGAAGAAAAGAAGAAAGCATATAGAGAGTGGTTGGGTAGTAGAGGGAATGAAGATTCCGAGAGACAGAAACGAGCGAGGTACGTGGAGAGTAAGAGGGTGGTGAAGAGAGTAGTGAAGGAAAGTAAGAGAAGAGTAGATGAGGAATTTGGAAGGAATCTGAGTGTAAAATGGAGGGAGAGTAAGAAACTGTTCTGGAAAGAAGTCAAGAAAGTTAGGGAAGGTAGCAAGGGAAACAGTAAGGGTGTGAAAGATAAGAATGGGAGAATGCTAGTCGAGAAGCAAGAGAGAGTCGAAAGATGGAGGGAGTACTTCAGTGAGTTGCTAAATGAAAGGAATGAAGAGCTAGCAAACATAGCTGGATATGGTATGGGAGGGAGAAGAAGAGAAGTAGTGGAGGAGGAGGTGGGGATCAGGAGGTCAGAAGTGTGGGAAGCCATGAAAAGAGTGAAGTTGGGGAAAGCACCAGGAACAGATGGAGTGTGTGGGGAAATGTTGAGGTATGGTGGTGAGATAGTGATAGAATGGGTATGGAAAATGTGCAAACTAGCATGGGAGAAGGGCAGTGCAACCGATGACTGGAAGACTGGCATAATAGTCCCCCTATATAAGGGCAAAGGGGAAAGAGGAGTGTGTGGTAACCACCGAGGAATATGTCTTCTAAGCGTAGTAGGGAAGGTATACAGTAGGGTAGTGATTGAGAGAGTGAGAGTGAGAACGGAGAAATGGATAGGCGACGAGCAGGGAGGTTTTAGGAAGGGAAGAGGATGTGTAGATCAGATTTTTACCCTGAATTGTGTTGTGGAGAAGTATCTGGAGAAGAAACAAAAGGTGTATGTTGCCTTTATGGACTTGGAGAAGGCCTATGACAGAGTGGATAGAGAAGGTTTGTGGAAAGTACTTAGAATATACGGAGTAGAGGGCAAGTTGCTGAAAGCAGTGAAGAGCATGTATGAGGGTGCAAAGGCGGCAGTACGTGTGGAGAGTGAGCAGAGCGAGTTCTTTGACCTGAATGTTGGTTTGAAACAGGGTGTGTGATGTCCCCGTGGTTGTTTACTGTATATATGGATGGAGTTATGAAAGAAATACTATCAAGAGCAGTGGATGTTGGTGTATCGCTGAAAAGGGAGGGAATTGAGTGGAAGCTACCTATACTGCTGTTTGCGGATGATACAGTTCTGATGAGTGATAATGAATGGGAGTTGCAGGGTCTGGTAAATGAATTTGGAACAGTGTGCGAAAAACGGAATTTGAAGGTAAATACGGGGAAGAGCAAGGTTATGGTCTTCGAAAGGGGTGAAGTCACAGAGTGTGAGGTGAAGCTGAACGGTCAGGCTATGGAGATCGTCAACTCTTTTAACCCTTATTTAGCGGCGAGCAACATAAGTCGAGTTAAATAAAGCTGGACTATGTGGCGGCGCTCGACATAACTCGAGTGGCAATTTCAGCACGTAATGTGGCTGAGAGAGAGAGACAAGTGGTGGCAGGAGACTAGCGAGCGTATGACTGCTCCAGACCACCGCGGCGAACCTACTGACACAAATCTCAGCTCCCTCCTCCCTCTCTCACTCGCTACATACTCAATTATGTACTGAAAGTACCGAATTACCTGCTTTTTGCACTCGCGTTGCACGGTTATTGCAAGAAAACTATCCATCATACAAGGATCGTTATGGTGTCATTCGAAAGCTCTGTTTATGCCCTTTCAGGGATAGGTACTTGTTTTACGTTCTGGGTCTTATTTAGGCATGAAATGATCACGTAAACAGCCCTATTTTGGCTAAAAACACCCCGCTGTGCGGTACACATAAATAAACCGCATAGGCCGCTCGTAAGGTGTTAAGTATCTGGGCAGGGTGTTGAGTAAAGATGGGACTATGGATGAAGAGGTGCGGGAGAGGGTACAACAGGGGAAGAGGGTTGTAGGAACGCTAAAAGCAGTAACAAGAAATAGGGTGGTCAGTATGGAAGTGAAGAAGTCCTTGCATGACAGTGTGTTAATCCCGACACTGACTTACGGAAGCGAAGCATGGACGTTGGTTGAGAGACTCAGACCAAAGTGAGCAGTGGAAAATGAATTACTTAAGGAGTGCGTGCGGAGTTACATGGAGGGATAGACAGACTAATGAGGAAGTAAGAAGGGTGTGGTGTGGAGGTAGATGTGCTGGAAAGTGTGAAAAGGAACAACTTGAGATGGTTCGGCCATATGGAACGTATGGAAAGTGAGAGAATGACTAAGAGGGTGTACGAGAGCGAGGTGGAGGGACAGAGGGGGAGAGGTAGACCGAATATGAGGTGGAAGGATGGAGTGAGGAACTACATGAACGAAGGCGGTGCTGGTTGGGGGGAGGGGCGTCGACTGACTGGGGACAGAGGTGCATGGGGGCGGTTCGTTCGTGGCCACCCCTTCGGGGATCGCGGCGTCAGGCAATAGATAGATAGATAGAATAACTTTGTAATGCCCACAATTTGTGGTTCTCTTTATCATTCAACATTGGTAATAATTACTAACATATGACAGTAATATCTGCAGACCACTTGAAGATCGTAATTTGTTTCATCCAAGATACCTTCGGTGTTTCCTATGTTGAAAGAAAGATATATAAATGTTTGATATTGACAGAACATAATTTTAGCTGTAAACGGTTTATAAAGGGAACATAAATTACATTATGTCAACCCGAAAACTAATTATGTTTATAATTCAAATTTTCTGGGTGTAAACTAGGAGATTGGGGGGAGGAAGGGGGGGGGGGGGGGTAAGTGGGAGATCAATGCCAGTGTTCGGTTTATAGCACATGCTTGGACGACACTGATTATTTTACTGTATATCCTGTAAATCTTTAATGCTTAATTATTTTATATTTCATTATAGAAAAAAGTTAACTTGTTTTTTTTAATCTGTACGTAGCACTTGAACTCTGTAAGTGTTGTTTCAATACACCCTATATATCCCCCCTTAAGGAGATGTGTTGTAAGTGGTTTGAGTGTGCTGGCTTGTGTGTATGTGCATGACCCAGGGCACTCCTCTGCCCGACAGAGAGAGGAAGTTGCCTGACTGGGACCACTGTTAACAAAGAGACCAACAGAGGCTTTGTAGTTGTCGTAAGTGTCTTAAGTTGTAAGTTGTCGTAAGTAGGTAGTAGGGGTAGGCAGCCCCGCTCAGGGAAGTACTACCGCCAAGGTTTCGGGAGACTCAGGGAATAGCCTGAATTCCATTTTCTCTCCCAGGCCTTGGTAGCTGGATACATATCTTTCTGCCTCACACATCAGGGGTATCAGGACAACCATCTTTATATAACATACACATCCAACTTCACGACATTGCCCTACATCGCTATCCTCTATCCATAAAACACTACTCTTCCCACATACATGTAACACCATACACCTTTACCTAATAAATATGGCAGTACAATTGTTAAGAGCAAACCTGGTGGTCCCTCGGATATCCACCCCCGGCAGGGTTGGGTCATTGACACAGGGCCCTCCCGGTCGTTATCATGCGACTGTGTCAAGAGCATTGCAACTTCCCAAAGCTGCTCGTCGGTGCAGCTTGTTCTTTAGCAATATAAGGGGACTTCACTCTAACATCAATTCTGTACACCAATTTTTCAAGCAGAATCCCCTACTCTCCTTTTTTTGACAGAGACTCAAGTAACATCCACATCTGACACGTCTAGATTTAATTTTGCAGGTTATCAACTGCTCCAAAATTTCAGACCTAAAGGAGGTGTATGTTGCTTCGCAAAATCTGAAATTGCCCTGGAGGAGGTTACTAGTTTCAATTGTCCCTATTTTGATTATTCTATATACAAATTAATTTCTGCTGGTAAATTTAAATACATATGTTGCATCTACCGTTCCCCAAATACTCCTCCAGAGCAAAGTCTTTTTGATTCTCTGTCCTCACAACTCAGTGTCCTCAACTTAAATGCTTCTTCTGAAATCACTGTGTTGGGTGATTTTAATGTCCATAATGTTGAATGGCTCACTCATTCAGCCAGGACCGATGATGCTGGTCTTGAATGTGAGCTATTTGCAGACTCATTTAATCTCACTCAACTAGTCAACCAACCCACCCGTGTACCAGATAATCCTAATTATAATTCCCACCTATTGGACTTATTTTTAACAACTAATTCAGAAAATTATGATGTTACAGTGAGGTCCCCGCTTGGATCTTCTGATCACTGTCTGATACAGGCCACCTGTCTATCACCTACCACACCTTCCCACTCTGAACCTGTTTTGGTGACTAAATGGCATTACGATAGGGCAGACTGGGAGGGTCTTCAAGGTTTCTTGATTGATATTCCCTGGACCTCTTTCTTTTCTAATGATGCACACTCCACCTTGAGCCACATACAAGATTTTGTAAAAATTGGAATGTTAACTTTTATTCCTCATCAAAAGTACAGTAAGAGATCTATCTATCTATCGCCTGACGCCGTGATTCCCGAAGGGGTGGCCACGAACGAACCGCCCCATGCACCTCTGTCCCCAGTCAGTCGACGCCCCTCCCCCCAACCAGCACCGCCCTCGTTCATGTACTTCCTCACTCCATCCTTCCACCTCATATTCGGTCTACCTCTCCCTCTCTGTCCCTCCACCTCGCTCTCGTACACCCTCTTAGTCATTCTCTCGCTTTCCATACATTCCATATGGCCGAACCATCTCAAGTTGTTTCTTTTCACACTTTCCAGCACATCTACCTCCACACCACACCTCCTATCTAAGTCACCTAATTGGTTTGACCATAATAATATTGTGCTAGAGTAACTGAACACAAAGCAATAGCCTACAATGCATACACAAGATCAAAAACACATGAAGCCTTTAATTACTTTAGAAACATCAGAAATCATGCCAAAACTGTATTAAACCTAACTAAACAAACTTTCTCCACAAGCAGGCAAATAAACTTCTAAATAATCCAAATGATAACAAAATATTTTGGTCTACTCTTAACTCATTCAAATCCAACTTCACTACTGCTTCATCCATTCCACCATTAAAATCTCCGACTGGCAATCTTGTAAGTGACCCACGAGGTAAAGCTAACCTTCTTGCGGATATTTTCTCCACCAACTCAACCTTAGATGAAATAAATCAAGATGTCCCTGTACTTAAGTTTAATTCGCCTGAAATTCCCTCACTTAAGATCCACACCAGACATGTCAAAACTATTTTGCAGAATCTCTCAGTAGATAAGGCTCCTGGTCCAGATGAAATTCCTCCAATAGTACTTAAGAATTGCTCCTTGGTGCTCGCTCCTGTATTGGCAATTTTGTTTTCGTCTGTGTACTCATACCTCATGCTTCCCAGTACCCTTGAAAGAAGCAAACATCCATCCAGTTCCTAAAAAAGGTGCCTCTTCAGATCCATCAAACTACAGACCAATAGCTACAACTTCCACTCTTGGTAAAGTCTTTGAAATTATATTAAATAATCACATAATTAAGCATCTTGAGAATAATAAATTAATCAGTGATAGGCAATATGGTTTTAGACGATGTCGATCAACTGCAGACATTCTTTGCCTTCTTACGCATCAAATCAACCAAGCTACAGACCAACATGGTGAAACACATACAATAGCACTGGATATATCAAAGGCATTTGATATAGTCTGGCATCAATCCTTATTGTCGAAGATGTCACACTACGGCCTTGCATCATTAGTTCCAATAATTTCTTCTTATCTTCATAACAGAAAAATATGTGTAATGGTAGATGGCCTTTATTCTCAATTTCACTCAATAAATGCTGGTGTTCCCCAGGGATCAGTTTTGGCCCCAACTCTGTTCCTCATTCATATCAATGATCTCATATCTACCACTCATAATCCAATACATTCCTATGCAGATGACTCAACACTCCACAGTTCCTTCACATTTACCAATTCTTTCACCCAACCCGATCTTACAAATTCAAAAATAAACACTGCAATTTCTCTGAACCAGGACCTTTCTAGAATTAAAATGGGGACAAAAGAATCTAGTGTCCTTTAATGCACAGAAAACCAAGTACATTCAAGGTTCTAACCGACAGAATCTCACTGACTCCCATATATTTTTTAATGATGTAAATATTCCCACTTCCCCTAGTATTGACATTCTCGGTGTAACATTAACTACTAACTTGAGCTGGACACAATATGTTAGAAGCATTGCTAAGAATGCCTCTAAAAACTGGGACTCCTGTACAGAGTTCGAGAATTCTTCACTGACGAGCAGTTGGCCGTAATATATAAAAGTCATGTGCGTTCTCAGATAGATTACTGTTCACCTCTGTGGAGTGGGAGTGGAGTGGTTGCATTGAGGCAGTTGGACAAAATTCAAAATAAAGCTATTAGATTAATCAATAACCCTGCAATCACACAGGACCTTCCTACATTATCCATACGAAGAAACGTAGCATTATTCTACAGATATTTTCACAGCAATTGTTCCGAGGAACTTGCTTCAATTGTGCCGCCTCTCCACATCTTTCCCCGTAGAACTAGGGCAGCTGAGAGCGCCCATGAATTTACACTTTCTCCTCCACAATGCAGAACTTCTGCTTATCAAAATTAATTTATCCCTAGAACTACTACTCTTTGGAATTCACTTCCCTCGAGTTGCTTTCCACAAACTTACAATCTACAAAAGTTTAAATCCAGTTGTTACAAACATTTTATGAATGGAGGATGCCTTTAGGCACATGGACCTTTTTGTTTTATCTGTGTTTTTCCTTCCTCCGTTCATTGTCTCTTAAAAAAAAAAAAAAAAAATTTGTTATGAGTGTACGGGGTTTGTACGTATGCATGACCCAGGGTACTCCAGACAGGAAGGGGTCAGAGGAGGGCAGTTGCCTGCCTGGGACCCACTGTTCACAAAGAGACCGTATAGTCCGGAAGGTCTCCCGGGTTTCATATGCTCATGGCACTTGTATTATACCGGTTATACTGGTTATAAGTTACCATTGTAACTTATCCTGACTAATCCTAACCAAAAATATCCTGATATAACCAGGAAAAAATCAACACCTAAATGGCATGAAAAGTCTTAATAATGACAAAGAAATGGGAAAAATTTCTAAAAATCGCCAAACTAATGGAACGAACGTCTTAGAATCTCAAAGATAATTTGCTAAACAGGGGGAGAAGGGGAACCAGAAAATGCGACTACCTATCTATCTATCTATCTATTGCCTGACGCCGTGATCCCCGAAGGGGTGGCCACGAACGAACCGCCCCCATGCACCTCTGTCCCCAGTCAGTCGATGCCCCTCCCCCCAACCAGCACCGCCTTCGTTCATGTAGTTCCTCACTCCATCCTTCCACCTCATATTCGGTCTACCTCTACCCCTCTGTCCCTCCACCTCGCTCTCGTACACCCTCTTAGTCATTCTCTCGCTTTCCATACGTTCCATATGGCCGAACCATCTCAAGTTGTTCCTTTTCACACTTTCCAGCACATCTACCTCCACACCACACCTCCTTCTTACTTCCTCATTAGTCTGTCTATCCCTCCATGTAACTCCGCACGCACTCCTTAAGTAATTCATTTCCACTGCTCTCACTCTTGGTCTGAGTCTCTCAACCAACGTCCATGCTTCGCTTCCGTAAGTCAGTGTCGGGATTACCACACTGTCATGCAAGGACTTCTTCACTTCCATACTGACCACCCTATTTCTTGTTACTGCTTTTAGCGTTCCTACAACCCTCTTCCCCTGTTGTACCCTCTCCCGCACCTCTTCATCCATAGTCCCATCTTTACTCAACACTCTGCCCAGATACTTAAAAGAGTTGACGATCTCCATAGCCTGACCGTTCAGCTTCACCTCACACTCTGTGACTTCACCCCTTTCGAAGACCATAACCTTGCTCTTCCCCGTATTTACCTTCAAATTCCGTTTTTCGCACACTGTTCCCTACACACTACCTCCCCCCTCTTAAATTGGGTCATGATTGCCTTTGGTTGAGACACCGTGATCGTTGTAGTAAAATAAAAATTAGTAAGCCCCCCCCCCCCCATCGTCCTCGTAGTGTGGCCTCGTAAATAGCCTCCATGCATTACCGGGCTCAGGCAACCCTAGCTATAATATTATAATGTATTCTGCGGCCCCTGGAAGTGCTGTTTGGGGACCAGGAGGCGGACAGGGGGAGAGAGAGAGAGAGTTTGTGTGATAGAGAGAGAGAGAGAGAGAGTGTGTTTGTGTGATAGAGAGAGAGAGAGAGTGATATAGCGAGAGAGAGAGATTTACATTGATACACTGGCCACACAGACCTTACGATCCGAACGAGGTGGTCAGGACTTCATTCTACTTGAGATGGCATATCCGATAGAAAAGGAAAATTGAAGGAAAGGATAGAAAAGAAGAAGGAGAGAGAGAGACAGAGAGAGAGGAGGGGGAGAGGCAAATATGAAGTACATATTGAAAGGCGTTCATTGTTATGTTGAGATAGCAGAGGAAATTAAACCAACTATACTGTGTTTCTTCTCTGCTGACAGTAAATTAAACCAACTATACTGTGTTTCTTCTCTGCTGACGATAAATTAAACCAACTATACTGTGTTTCTTCTCTGCTGACGGTAAACTAAACCAACTATACTGTGTTTCTTCTCTGCTGACGATAAATTAAACCAACTATACTGTGTTTCTTCTCTGCTGACGATAAATTAAACCAACTATACTGTGTTTCTTCTCTGCTGACGGTAAATTAAACCAACTATACTGTGTTTCTTCTCTGCTGACGATAAATTAAACCAACTATACTGTATTTCTTCTCTGCTGACGGTAAATTAAACCAACTATACTGTGTTTCTTCTCTGCTGACGGTAAATTAAACCAACTATACTGTATTTCTTCTCTGCTGACGGTAAATTAAACCAACTATACTGTATTTCTTCTCTGCTGACGGTAAATTAAACCAACTATACTGTATTTCTTCTCTGCTGACGGTAAATTAAACCAACTATACTGTGTTTCTTCTCTGCTGACGGTAAATTAAACCAACTATACTGTGTTTCTTTTCTGCTGACGGTAAATTAAACCAACTATACTGTATTTCTTCTCTGGCGGTAAATTAAATTCCAACTATACTGTGTTTATTCTCTACTGACGGTAAATTAACCAACTATACTGTGTTTCTGCTGACGGTCAAACAACTATATATGTGTGTCTATCATGTCTACTGGCAATAAATTAAATTCCTTAGCAGCTAATTTATCGATACTTAATGGAATAATATGAAACTAATGTGTGTCTGCGTCATGTCAAGACAATGCTATATAATGTGTGTCTGCGTCATGTCAAGACAATGCTATATAATGTGTGTCTGCGTCATGTCAAGACAATGCTATATAATGTGTGTCTGCGTCATGTCAAGACAATGCTATATAATTAACTCCTTCTGTACCGGCGCCGTCCTTTTTACTTTAATTTGGTTACTATAAGACAATTTAATTCAGTTTACAAAGGGCCTTCAGTACTTAACAGGCTTGGAACTATCTCAGTTTACATGTTATGCTACGTCATAGCCTTCTTAAACTGCACCGAATCGTCTAAATATAGCAAGATTACAATACAAAAGACGTCACCGGTACAGAAGGGGTTAATGCCATATTTCACTACATAATCTTGAAAATAACTGAGAAACCTTGATAGGAACTTTTCAAATTACCGTCAGTTGAAAAGAAACAGACTTGAGGTGGTAAAACAGAAGAGCGGGAAGTGGAAGTGAACACAGCATAAGATACGAAAGGGGGAAGAGAGAGAGAGAGAGAGAGAGAGAGAGAGAGAGAGAGAGAGAGAGAGAGAGAGAGAGAGAGAGAGAGAGAGAGAGAGAGAGAGACAGAGAGAGAGAGAGAGAGAGAGAGAGAGAGAGAGAGAGAGAGAGAGAGAGAGAGAGAGAGAGAGAGAGAGAGAGAGAGAGAGAGAGAGAGAGAGAGTAATAATAATAATAAGTTTATTTCCACCAATAGTGGTTATTCTTGTTACATTATTTACAATATATACAATATGTATTGGAGAATGTTTGCCTAAGAGAGAGAGAGAGAGAGAGAGAGATCGTATAAAAGTGAAGGTATTATGTAAGCCTGAGGACTAGGAAGACCAAGAGTAAGGAAAGTGTGATGGAGGAGCTGGGATCCCAGAGTGCAGTAGGCTATTGCAGGTGACCCCCGGGGCAGCAGAGTTGTGGGGCTAGGTCAGGCGAGGGTGGTAGTGGTGGCGTGTGTTGACCTCAGACTGCTGGGGGGGTCACAAGCCTTAAGGGGAGATGGTTCACTTTTTCTGGTCACCCTTCTCCCTCATGTTTACCCCCAATAGTTTTCAGATTATATGATGTCTGCCCCATTAGTTAGGCGATTTTAACACCTTTTGCCCCATTTCGTTGTCAATTTTAAGACCTTTCGTGCCATTTAGGTGTCAATTTTTTCCTGGCGAGCGATAGCGAGCCTGTAATCATAAGAGTAATCGGCCTTCGGCCGGGACATTTTTCTACCGAGAAATGTACAAATTAATTTAGAAAGGGGATCTGATGGATGTTTTTTTTAAGTTTGATGGAGGTCTAGGGAGGAAATTAGAAAACAATAATAAATAAATGAAAACATCGGCCAAAAAGTGAACCATGCTTAAGGAAAGTGTGATGATGAAGGAGGAGGGTTCTCAGAGTCCAGGTGACCCCCGGGGCAGGAGAGTAGCGGGGCTAGGTCAGGCGAGGGTGGTGGTGGTGGTGGTAGCGTGTGTTGACCTCAGACTGCTGGGGGGGTCACAAGCCTTAGTTACTTTTATCTTTCGCTCAGGGTTGATGGGAGAGAGAAGGAGTACAGAGATACACACAGTCAATCCCTAATGTTTAGCCCCACTAGTTATAAGATTTTAAGACGTTGGTTCCATTAGTTTGGTGATTTTGGGACCTTTCACCCCATTTCTTTGTCAATATTAGGACCCTTCGTGCCATTTAGGTGTCGATTTTTTCCTGCCGAGCGATAGCGAGCTGGTAATTTTAGGAGGAATCGGCCTTTGGCCGGATTTTTTTGTATACCGAATAATGTACAAATCTATCTTGAAGGGGGTCTAGGGGGTGTTTTTCTAAGCTTGATGGAGGTCTAGAGAGGAAACTAAAACAATATATGAATACATTAATTAATAGACCAAACAAACAGCTACTGTCCCCTTAACTTTATATATTTCGTTCAGGTTTGATGGGAGGGAGGAGTACATACACACACAATCAATTCGAATCTGGAGTTGGTCAAAAGGGCTGGCGGCTGTGGGTGGATGGTGGGACCGCTCCATTTCACCACTCCCAGACTCCTCCCAAAGTGTATGCAAATCTTTCTGTCCCGCCCGTCACTCACTGGCAGGGGGGTCTGGCAAAACACGGGCCCCGGGCTATGCAAGAAACCCAGCAGTTTATCTTAACGTAAAACCCTCTCTAACATATGCCGGGGCTGGGAGGCCAGTGGGGGGGGGGGGGTTTAAGGGGAGATGGGTCGTTTTTCTGGTCCCCCTTCTTCTTCATGTTTAGCCCCATTGGTTTTCAGATTATAAGACATTCGGCCCATTAGTTTGGCTATTTTAAGACCTCTCACCCCATTTCTTCGTCAATATTAAGATTATTCCTGGCATTTAGGTGTCAATGTTGTCCTGGCGAGCGATAGCGAGCCTGTAATTTAAAAGCAACCGGCCTTCGGCCGGGAAATTTTTCTATCCAAAAATTTACATTTTTATCTTGAAAGAGGGTCTTGGGTTTTTGTTTAAGCTTGATGGAGGTCTAGGGAGGAAACTAATAAAATAATAATAAGATTCAGAAATAAGCAAATAAAAAGGCCCCATCTCCCCTTAAGATGAATGATGGAAGAGTGAGAGGGTATGATGGAGGGGGAAAACATAGGCAATAAGGAAAGTTGGTCAGTACGTGGAGGAAGATAAGGGAACATGTGCTTTGGTCAAGGACAGTTGGTCAGTACGTGGAGGAAGATAAGGGAACATGTGCTTTGGGCAAGGAAAGTTGGTCAGTACGTGGAGGAAGATAAGGGAACATGTGCTTTGGGCAAGGAAAGTTGGTCAGTACGTGGAGGAAGATAAGGGAACATGTGCTTTGGGCAAGGAAAGTTGGTCAGTACGTGGAGGAAGATAAGGGAACATGTGCTTTGGGCAAGGACAGTTGGTCAGTACGTGGAGGAAGAAAAGGGAACATGTGCTTTGGGCAAGGACAGTTGGTCAGTACGTGGAGGAAGAAAAGGGAACATGTGCTTTGGGCAAGGAAAGTTGGTCAGTACGTGGAGGAAGATAAGGGAACATGTGCTTTGGGCAAGGACAGTTGGTCAGTACGTGGAGGAAGATAAGGGAACATGTGCTTTGGGCAAGGACAGTTGGTCAGTACGTGGATATTGCACGCCTGGGTAAGATGGAGGAGGAAACTCATAATATCCAAGAGAGTCTCCCCTTACCTCCCGCTTTATGAAGCTTGAAGGGAGCCCACCTCGCTTTTTTTCTCTTTCTCTCTCTCTCTCTTTGGCTTTTATCCATTCGGCCCCATTCAGCCTACTGTTTTAAGACGTTTATCCCCATCCAGGTGTCGATTTCTTCCTGGCGAGTGATAGCGAGCCAGAATTGTTTGGAGAAATCCGGCTTCGCCGGAGACATTTTTCTCTCAAAAAATTTACAAATTTAGCTTGCTGTCAAAAACTAAAATATATATATGCTGGCTCGCTACCGCTCGCCAGGAAAATATTGACACCTGGATGGGGGTAAACGTCTTGAAACAGTAGGCTGAATTGGGCCGAATGTATACAAGCCAAAGAGAGAAAGAGAAAAAAGCGAGGTTGGCTCCCTTAAGAGGAAGCTGATAATATCCAAGAGAGTCTCCCTTTACCTCCCGCTTTATGAAGCTTAAAAGAATATGTCTGAGGGAGGAGTGCCCAGGACGCTCGGAACATAGTAGAGTGGGGAGGAAATATGTGTGAGGGAGGAGTGCCCAGGACGCTCGGAACATAGTAGAGTGGGGAGGAAATATGTGGAATGACATGATAGGGTGGGGCAACAGTAAGATAAAGGGAGAGGAAATATGTAGAATTATATGATAGGGTGAATAAACGGTATATGATAGACACACCAAGGGGTAGGAGATATTTATAATTATATGATAGGGTGGGGAAACAGTATATGATAGACACACCAAGGAAGGGGGAGGATATATGTAGAATGACATGATAGGGAGAGGAAGGGGGAGGAAATATGTAGAATGACATGATAGGGAGAGGAAGGGGGAGGATATATGTAGAATGACATGATAGGGAGAGGAAGGGGGAGGAAATATGTAGAATGACATGAAGGGGAGGAAATATGTAGAATTACATGATACGGAGAGGAAACAGTAAGATAGAGGGGAGGATATATGTAGAATGACTTGATAGGGTGGGGAAACAGTATATGATAGACACACCAAGGAAGAGGGAGGATATATGTAGAATGACTTGATAGGGTGGGGAAACAGTATATGATAGACACACCAAGGAAGAGGGAGGATATATGTAGAATTACTTGATAGGGTGGGGAAACAGTATATGATAGACACACCAAGGAAGGGGGAGGATATATGTAGAATTACTTGATAGGGTGGGGAAACAGTATATGATAGACACACCAAGGAAGAGGGAGGATATATGTAGAATTACTTGATAGGGTGGGGAAACAGTATATGATAGACACACCAAGGAAGGGGGAGGATATATGTAGAATGACTTGATAGGGTGGGGAAACAGTATATGATAGACACACCAAGGAAGGGGGAGGATATATGTAGAATGACTTGATAGGGTGGGGAAACAGTATATGATAGACACACCAAGGAAGGGGGAGGATATATGTAGAATTACTTGATAGGGTGGGGAAACAGTATATGATAGACACACCAAGGAAGGGGGAGGATATATGTAGAATTACTTGATAGGGTGGGGAAACAGTATATGATAGACACACCAAGGAAGAGGGAGGATATATGTAGAATTACTTGATAGGGTGGGGAAACAGTATATGATAGACACACCAAGGAAGGGGGAGGATATATGTAGAAT
The DNA here is from genome assembly GCA_032716605.1 of Paralithodes platypus. Lineage (NCBI taxonomy): Eukaryota > Metazoa > Arthropoda > Malacostraca > Decapoda > Lithodidae > Paralithodes > Paralithodes platypus. The sequence continues at coordinate 992,510 of CM064547.1, read as the reverse complement.
TACTTGATAGGGTGGGGAAACAGTATATGATAGACACACCAAGGAAGAGGGAGGATATATGTAGAATTACTTGATAGGGTGGGGAAACAGTATATGATAGACACACCAAGGAAGGGGGAGGATATATGTAGAATTACTTGATAGGGTGGGGAAACAACAAGATAAAAGGGGAGGAAATATGTAGAACGATAAGATAGGAAGAGGAAAAATGAAGATAGTCACACCAAGGAAGGGGTTATGTAGACTGACATAGGGTGGGAAACAGACAGACACACACACCGGGGAAGGGGGAGGCAATAATGATGTAGAATGCCATACTAGGCAGAGGAAACAGTAAGATACGCACACCATGGGAACGTTATAAATTATATAAGTTAATAAGTTTAGGTGTATTAAGGGAGCCCACCTCGCTTTTCTCTCTTTCTCTCCCTCTCTCTTTGGCTTGTATCCATTCGGCCTCATTCAGCCTACTGGTTACCCCCATCCAGGTGTCAATATTTTCCTGGCGAGCGGTAGCGAGCCAGCATATATGTAATTTTGTTTTGAAAGCAATTTAACTTTGTACATTTTTCGATAGAAAAATTTCTCCGGCGAAGCCGGATTTCTCCATACAATGCTGGCTCGCTATCGCTCGCCAGGAAGAAATCGACACCTGGATGGGGATAAACGTCTTAAAACAGTTGAATGAATGGGGCCGAATGGATACAAGCCAGGGAAAGAGAAAAAGAGAGACATAAAAAAAAACGGTGACCCCTTTTAAATATAATTATATTTATTTAACTTTCCATTTAGTTAACGAAACTTTTCTTAGTTAACAATGATCGTAAAATTTAAAAGTTTAGTTAAAATCTTACAAAATTGCCTTAGTTTTGTATATGATATTTAGCCATTATTATTATTATTATTATTATTATTATTATTATTTATTTTTATTTTTATTATTATTATTATTATTATTATTATTATTATTTTTATTATTATTATTATTATTATTATTATTATTATTTTTATTTTTATTTTTATTATTATTATTATTATTATTTTTATTATTATTATTATTATTATTATTATTATTATTATTTTTCGGGTTGTTTTTCGTCACATATTATATTGTACAAAGATAAGCCATTTCCGGGAAACAGGGGTTAAGGGGGCCCACCTCGCTTTTTTGTTCTCTTTCTCTCCCTCTCTCTTTGGCCTGTATGCATTCGACCCCATTCAGCCTACTATTTTAAGACGTTTACCCCCATCCAGGTGTCAATATTTTCCTGGCGAGCGGTAGCTTGCCAGCATATATATATTTTTGTTTTACAGCAAGCAATGTTCTAAATTTTTCGATAGAAAAATGTCTCCGTCGAAGCCGGATTTCTCCATACAATGCTGGTTCACTATCGCTCGCCAGGATGAAAGCGACACCTGGATGGGGATAAACGTCTTAAGACAGGTGGCTGAATGGGGACGAATGGATACAAGCCAGGGAAAGAGAGAAAAAGAGAGAAAGATAAACAAAAGCCGGTGACCCCCCTTAATAAAAGCCGAGGTAAAATGATATTCACACTCTCTCTAATGCAGAGGATTTTGCCCGGCATTGAATTTTATCCCAGGCTCAGCGTTCCCTCCAGTCTCAGCTCCTGCTGCTATCAACTCGCTCAGCGCAGGAAT